>PVJD01004576.1:0-133455 GCA_004026545.1 Mormoops blainvillei | reverse complement strand
CCTTGCAGGGACGCTGAACTCGGGCCCAGCCAGCAGACTTAAGAGCAGAGACGGGTGTAACCCCCTGGGCTGGCTGGCTTGGGCCGCCCAGCTTCAGAGCCAGAGGCGCGGGCGCAGGGAAGGGCGCACCGGTTACTTGGGGCTCTCCTGCCTGCTCCGGAAGGGCGAGTGACGAGGGGTGAGGTCTTATCTCCAAGTCGAGCAGCCTGTGTTCTGGTGGGATAGAGCGGGGTGTGAGTGCTCGGGTACTCGGGGAAGGTGGGAAGTGTGGATGCCGATGCCAGCGGGGAACTGGGGGTGGGGGAGTTGGGGGGGCTCTCGAGGACGCTCGCTGGCGCCACTTGGCGGCGAGAAGCCGCGGGCAGGAGGTAACTGGTCCCAGAAGAAAACCCAGCCTTTTCCCAAACTGAGCAAAGCCCGAAGGTGTCGCCTTCATTTTACAGCTGCGCGAACAGAGGCCCTGCTGTGGCCGCAAGATCTCACTGGCCCGGGAACGCTTGCTCTCGCAATCCTGGAGGCCTGCGAGCGCTTTTCATGGGGATTTTCATGGGGAGAAGAAAGTGAAGCTCCCTCCTCTCTGCCCCGCGGACCACTCACTGGTCCACAGACCGAGGCAGCCTGGGATGCTCGGAAAGGGGCCGACACACCCTCATTCTCAGAATGACACTTTGCTGATACTGAGCTCTGCCCATTGCCTCCCTCCTCCGCCCCAGTTCCCTTTCCGGCCCCCCGAGTCCTCAGAGCGGACTAAAGGTGGGCACTTTCTATCCCGGAGGAGGTCCCCGAGTCCTAGGTTTCCCACCCTGGAGAGCTCCGTGCTGGACCGGCAGGGTGGGGGAGCAGGACAGAGTTGGGGGCGGAAGCGGGTCGGACAGAGCGGGGGCGGGACCTCGGACAGCTGCCGGGGAGGGGTTAACCCGACTTCACTGGGCTACGGCCCCCTCTCTTCCAGGAGCCACTTCAATCAGTTGGCGCCCCAGCAGCCGCCCTCTGAGCACGTGTTGCTGCCGGTCTGCGTCAGCGCTGGGCAAATAGATGACTGGCCAAGAGCGCCGGGCTGGGCTATTTAAGAGGCAGCCTCCTGCTGGCCCCCCTGAACTTGGCCAAGGCTCCCCGCTGCTCTGGTAGAACTGCGAAGCCCGTGGCGTCCAGGCGTCCGACTCCGAAGGTAGGGCCCCCGCTCTCCGCGCTCCCTCGGGGAACCCATGGGTCAAGTCTCCTTGAAGAATGCTGTGCCCCTTCCATTTTATTTTTCTGTTTTCTGTGTCGTCTTTCCGACAACTCGAAAGACATCTCACAGTCAGAATTACCAGTGAGAGCTGGGGGTGGGGTGGGGAGCGGTGGGGGGCAGCTTTGCTCTTACGCATGCAACGCTGGTATGTCTGTTTGCTGGGATTAGCTTGCACACTGGGATTTATTTGCTAGATGTTACACAGAGGTGCAGTGTACTTTACAGTCTTTTCAAATAAACCACCAAGAGGTTTTAAGATTAAGTTCATCTTCTAAATATTGCAGCATGATTCTTTGGGGATAGGTGTTTTATTTGCCTAAATAAATAAAATGCAGTGCAGCTTTGCCAACCACCGAGAATTGAGCCCATTATTTCTGATATTCCTCCCCAAATCCTGCGTGTGCTTTGCGTGGTGGTTTATTGCCAATTCCCACGTACATCCTGAAGAAACTATATAAATATGGCATCTATTTATTGCTCCCACATTTTAAACGATGCTTCTCTTTTTTCCATTATTTATTTCCCTATCTGGGGAAATAAAACTTCTTCTTAGCCGTCTGGGAAGGTGCTACCTTTCTTCAAGGGTCTCATTTCTCCCACCCAGCCGTTCCTTTAGGAAATTTCCACACTATCTTTAATCTGTTTCTTCGGCAGTTAGGAGAAAGAGAGACGCTCTAGGAACACTTCATCAAACTAAAGGAAAGTAGAAGATATTCCGCTGCTAAACACGGCAGAAGACAAGGTCTCTGTCCGCCCCCAGGCACCGGGTGTGGTTCAACCAAAATACAAGCGGGGTGTGTCCCGGCCGCGCGTCCTGTGGCCACGAGGCTCCGGTCTGCGCTTGTCCAGCCCTGGTGCTTGCACCCGCCAGGCGAGTCTGGAGTCCCGCGGGCTTGGACTGAGCCCCTTTCTCCATACCCCGGTGCCCTGACCCTCTGCGAGAGAACACAACTGCCTCATCTTTTCATTCACAGCAGCTCCCCTTTGCTCTCCGCAGCCATGAACAGCGGCGTGTGCCTGTGCGTGCTGATAGCGGCCCTGGCGGCGGGCGCCCTGGCGCAGCCGGTGCCCCCGGCGGACCCTGAGGGCCCTGGGGCACAGCGGGACGAGGAGGCGCCCCGGAGGCAGCTGAGGGCAGTGCAGAGGCTGGACGGCGAGCCCCGAGCGCACCTGGGAGCGCTGCTGTCCAGATACATCCAGCCAGCCCGGAAAGGTACGGATGCCGCGTCCCCCTCCCTCACTTCTGCCCCTGCACGGGGGCCCCCAGTCCTGACTCTCTAGCGGCTGGCTGATGGAGGTGGGTAAACCCTTCGGAAGAAACACGGGTGACACTTTAAACGGAAAGGCTTTTCACTTTTTTTCTCGAGTTATATTGCACCAGGCAGTGCAGTTTCCTTGAGTTCCCTTGTAGCAAACTGAGAGCAAGTGTGGAGGACTTATTAGTAAGGGAAACCCTCTTTAAAAGCTCTCTTTAAACTAATTTTTGGCATGGTGTCGCTGTTAAAAGTGCTACACCATATTATGGAGACACTGAAAGATAATCCCTGAACAAATCGCTGACTCAAAAAGGGCTCACAGATGCACTAAATACTCCTGTAAATGCTAAGGAACCCGGAGCCACCCAGACACGGGTCCTTGGAAACCCTCCAGCAGGAAGAGATCAATGCTGAGAATGCTTGTGTACTGACTATCACAGTTGAAAAAGCGGTGACAATGTGTCGGTTTTCGCACAAGTCTGTAACAGGAGGAAAGAATCAGTCGCAGTTTGGGGTTCTTGGCAGTGATTTAACATAATTACCCTACAAGAGCGGTGTTTGTGAGTTCGCTCTGTTAGAGACGTCCCCAACTGCAGCAGGATCAAAGTCTTTCTCTAGGAATAAGGTGCTCCAACAGCTCACAAGCCGAGAGGCTTGCGGATAGCTCTGCCCCCTCCCTGGGCCCCACCGTCTCATCCGGAAAGAGGGGAGGAGGCTAGAGTTCCACTCCGGACGTGTTTTGGAGGGAGGCTCTTTCATCTCTAGGGTCCTAAGGAATCGTGGCTGGGACTGGGGCAGGTTTTTTCTATCAGCTTTGTCCACGGTGACGCTGCTGTGGGGTAGGGTGCCACCCTGGACCCACACAGCTGGCCAAGAAGACCACAGCCAGCACTGCTGGGAGGGGCGGGAGGTGGGCTTCTTTCCACGAGGCTCACTGATCTGAACGCTGGCTCCTGGCTTGATTAGACTGGGAGCAAATGCAGGGCTTGCCTCTGCAGAGCCTCTTGTGTTGCCCATGAAGGTGAGACGAGGGCCTTCCCGAGCAGGCGGTTTCAGGTGAAAAGAATTGGGGATTTGATAATACCCCTTCCTCTCCTTGGGAAATTGTCCCAGCCACCATCTTCTGTTTTAAACTGAAAGAGGTGGAAATACCAAGCAGAAGACAGAGAAAGTCTGAAAACTTTTGAGGTTCCTAGTGATTATCTGCTGAAAGTTACTTAAATACCTGTCCTCGGATGCGGGCTGGACTCACACAGGCCAGTCTGCAATATCCTTGGCTTTTCATGGAGCTGTAATCTGGCACCTCCTCCCCACCTGCAGGTAAAGTCTGCAAGAAACGGTTCTGGGAAAGAAGGTAGCCACCAAGCTACTTCCCTAGAACTGACACTTGACAGTGGCTTTATACCACACATCTTAGCTGGGATCATACTCTTCGGTTTGACAAATATGAACCAAGAATAAATATTTACCCACATAAATACTATACAGTTTCTTTGACTGACATATTTTGAGATCATATCAGATTTTATTTTACTCAGCTGTGGCATATATGATGCTCAAAGATTCTAAGTGAGATACAGCGCTCTTTGGGCAGTGCCCCAGAATGTGGCATTGCAGCTGTTTGCAGAACTTTCCATGATTTGAGGAGAAGCAGCTCCCTTGTGGGGCGGGGTGATTAAGGCGCACCGGCCCCATGCCAAGCGAAGCCCCTGCGCTACATCTATCATCCTGTCTCTTTTCATCCTCACAACAGTCCTGCACAGTAAGTCCTATTATCTTCATTTCGTTAGTGTGGAAGCTGGCCTTCTAGAAGTGTGTGTAACTTACCCGAGGTTGCACATCTAGGAGTGTGGACATTGGGTGTGTAACACATGCAGCTTCCATGGCCGAACGGAGCGCCCCCACCAGCAACCGAAGCTGCGGTCTTGCGGCAGAGCTGACGCAGCCCTCCCTGTAGCTGGAACTTCCGGCTGCGCCCCGCCCTCAGCGTGGGCGGCCGCCATCAGCCGGCAGGAGGATGGGTCCTATGCAGACCCATGGACTGCGTGCGGATAACAGGGTCTGCAAGTTTTGCCAAATATTATGACTAATAGGTCACCTGACAGGGACTGGACGATGAAACAGCAGGGGCTGCTTTCCTTCTGCACGGACCGGAGGCACCCGCCCAGGGCTGGAACATGCTGGGCTGACTCTTGGGTTCAGGCAGGAAGGGACTGAGGCTGGAGATTGGGAAGAAAGGCTGGGGACATGGCTACCTGTCGTTGCTGCTGGTTTTTAGTTTAGCTAGCTTTATCTGACTATCTCGGAGTGCCGGCCTCTGCAGTGGCATTTATCAGCACACAAGCTATCGTCTGACTTTGTGCAGCCTGTGGGCAGGAGTTGGCAAGGGCAGCCTCACGCCAGCATCACAAACAGTGGGGACACAGTGGCCCCCAATACAATGGGAACCACCGAGTGGTCCTTTGTCCCTCTACCCTTGAGGCCTCCTAGGTTTTGCCCGTTGAGGTCACTGAGGGTCTTTTCTTGTCCTTTAGTTTGCACAAGAGAAGCTTTATCCTGGTTTTCTACCGAAGAAGCCGCTGTCTGTGGTCTCTGGGTAGGAGTGGGTCACATGCTTCTGAAGAAACCGCTTCTTCGTGTCCCCGCTCACTCAATGCGATTATACGGGGAGACGCAATGAGAACCCTCCTGTTCCTAAGAACTTAACTCCCATCTCAGAGGGCCCATTTCAGTTCCAGTTATTGCATTTCGGTGAAAATAGCTGCATTAAATTACCTCTTTATTCCCTCTCTGCCCTCCCTCCTTTGGACGTTGCTGACGTGCGGAGGTTTGAATCTGACAGTGGGCCTGTTTCTTAACATCACTTTTTAAAAGGAAGGTAGCTTTCCACTGAATAATTTTTAAAACAGTATTCCTCTAGCCATAGGACTTGATTTCTTCCTTTCTTTCTCTTTTTAATCATTCCAACATCAAAATGTTATCATGGTATCACCTTAACAAGAGTCAGGTATGCTCGGGGGTGGTAAAGGGTGAATGAAAGAAATGGTTAAGTACTGGGACGCCCTGGGTCGGCTTCTGCCGAGGGTCAGCTACATACGGGGAGTTAACCCTAGAGAGGGGAAACGTGGGCGGGCCCCAGCTGGGACAGGCTGCAGTCCATAAATCCACCTAATCCTTACGGATCCAGGACCACACCGACGACCCTCTGCCCAGCTACAATAAGGACGTGGGCCCTTCTCTCGTAGATCCTGGCTCAGCAATCTCACTCTCCCGACAGCTCTGTGATAACCTTTAAGAAGGTGCGGCATGCACCTTGCCGGGTTTATACTTCATTGCTCCGCTTTACAAATCGAACTGGTGGTGTCCTGGCTATAACGACCCCTTTTCCTTCCTCTCTGCCCCTAGCAGCTCCTTCTGGCCGAATGTCCCTGATTAAGAACCCGCAGAACCGGGACCCCAGATACAACACAGGCGACCGGGACTACATGGGCTGGATGGACTTTGGCCGGCGCAGCGTGGAGGAATACGAGTACGCCTCCTAGGGCGCCGGCCGCGCCAGAGCCCCGGGAAGCGCCCTCCTGACTCCCAGGAGGCAGAAAAACAACACGATCACGCCCATAACTTATTGTCTCCGAAGTTTGACATTTTCAGTGTCTATTTATTAAGTTCTCAATGTGAAAAGTCTGTAAGTTTGCCTGGCGCAGCCACGCAGCTCAGCAGAATTGTACGAATGGAAGACACACGTTCCCCTCCTCCATGACTCCTGGTCCTAAAGTGTTGCTATGCTATTAAAGTGATTTCATTCCGCACCCGTGTTCCCCGTGTCTCCCGAGGGCAGAGAGCACGAGTGCAAAAACAGCAGCCTGCCCTGCTGTGAGCGAGCACCCGTTTGTTTGGGTAAAGCCACGTTACGGAGCCACGTTAGCGTGTGTGGGAATTTGCGGTGGCTGGGAGGGGACCTGATGGAGCTCGCTGGGCAGGGGAGGAAGCCAGCCTAAAGACCTGGTCCCTAACCCGAACTCGACGCCACCAGTGAATTCAGGATGCTCTGCTCTGATCTCTGTGGCACTTGCCGACACAGGGACCAGGAACCAGGACATTCGCCCTGGCTCGTCCTCGCCCATTCTCGGGGGTCATGTCAGGCTTCTGCAGCTGAGCTGAGCCAAGTCCCGCGGCAGTTCCTCCAGCTGTGCACGAATTAGCCTGGGGAAAGCAGAGATTCCCCTCCCTCCTGTCCCCCCTCTCTCTCCTCTCTCTCCTCTCTCCCCTCTCTCCCACCCCTCATCCCGCTCACTCCTCTCCACACCCTTCCCACCCCACACCCACTTTGCCAGCTGCCCCTCTTGAACCCCTCAGGCTTGCAGGACCTCCACCCCAGGCCACTCCTCCTCCCCCATTCTGGGTATTTGCACCCTTGACCGATTAAGGGTTCTCTACATTACAGGTCCCTTTTTGTTGATCCACTGGAATTTATAATTTGAAAAATAAAAAACCCAACAACTATGATTCTAGCCTAACACACACCCTTCCCCTACCCCTGCTCCCATTTTATAGATAATAAACTTGCCTAAGACCACACAGTGAAATAGTGGCGGAACCTGCAGCCCTCTCGGGAATTAGCTCCTTGCCAGGCTGAGAAGTAAAAATGTTGCCTGGTGGTCCCCGCACTTGCTGACCTCTCTGGACCTCCGACTTAGGGGGCCTGGCCTGGCGTGGCCGGTGCCCACTCAAGTCTCAGTTGGCCAGTAGCCAGAGGGTGGACAAAATTCACTTTCCCAAGATCTGCTTTATCTAAACCTGACTGTAATACATCTCTCCTCTAGAGCGAAGGGACCTTTATCAATGCACCCCAGCCTACGGCACCCAAAGTCATCATTGTTCTCAGGTTCAGCCAGTCACAGGTAAAAGGAAATGGAGGATGGGAGAAAAATCCTAAGTTCATTCTTTTAACAAAAAACCACACAAAACCACCGTTTTCTCCCTGTCTCGGGTTTGAAGGGACGAAGGAAAGAATCTCGAGCACTGAGCTAGATTTCCAGCTTGAGATGGAGCCGCATTTGCATGCATTGAATTGTTTTTCAGCATCTGCAAAGTATCGCTGCTCCTGAAGATAATTAAATCAGAAGTCAAGCCAAAAGAGAAAAAAATATTGCCTCTCTAATTTCCTCTGGGCTCTGGGTTCTGAAAGGATTTATTAAACTGATCTGTTGGTATCTTCCTCCTGCTCTGAGTTGCGTTCTCTCAGAGAATTGGGATGAGGGGCTCCCAGATGAGGGGGCTCCTGCCCCAGAGTCCCCACTGTACCCAGGCTCTCACTGGACAAGCCTCCCCATCACCTCATCATCACTCCCACCTTTTTGACCTTTCCTCTTACTGCCACCCCTCACTCCCTCATTATACTCCAGCCTCATTGCCTTCCTTGGCCATTCCTTGAAAACACTAAACTCACTCCCACCTCAGGGCCTTTGCACCTGCTACTCCCTCTGCCTGGCTCATTCTTCCTCCCGAGACATGACCGGGCTTCTCAGCTCATTCAGCTCCAACATTACCTGCACGGTTCTGATCGTCCTGAGAAAGCTCCTCCATGGCTCTCTGCTTTTTCTTGCTTTGCTTTCTTCTCATGCTGATCATCGCTTGGAATTACATTATTTATCTATTGATTATTGGTTCTGTCTCACCCATGAGGATGGCAGCTCTGTTGAGCATAGGGTTTTTTGGGTCTGTTTTATCACTATATTCTCAACACCTACCTAGTAATCAGAAATTATTTGTTTTATTCATTAATCAATTAGTAAGGGAAAAATATTCCTGGATCCCTGCTACTAGGTTACAGATTAGTTTCAGAAACAGTTTAATCAAACCATTTGTTTGGACAAGCAGAGAGCTAAAGCAGGCTCAGTGACGCTGCCATGTCCTTGTAAGGTAGGCATAAGAGTGAGCAATTGGAAAACGGACCGCGCGCACATGCATGTGCACCCACACGGCTGAGAGCACGTACCCCGTCCGTGGAGAGTGGCAGTATCCTTTAAAATACACACATGCGCACGGCCAGCCCCGCCCCCTTTTTTACTGCAGTTAAAATCCAGACATAGAATGATCTCAAAGAAGGGAAAAGAAGAGTGCTGGTGGTTTTGTTGCGTTTACTCAGAACACCAAAGACCTGGAAACAACCTAAGGGTTTCACAGTGAAGGGATTCTTAAGGAGTGGAGCAGGCATCTAGTCGGTAAACTGTTAAGCAGTTATTTAATGAGCACGAGGATGGTGTAGGAACGTGGAAAAGGACTGCAGGCCGGGTAAAATATAAAGGTCCTCTGGTGACATTGTTTATTTATTTTTAAAGATAGTCATGTTAGGGTCAAAGGATCACAGGTATTTTCCTTCCTCTTCTCCAAATTTCCCCAGATGATTTCGACAATCACTAAGGCTTGTCACTGGTGTAGCCACCCACACTATCCACCATTTTTCCCTCCTTGGGCCCCTCTCACTAAGGCCACAAAGTTCCCTGAAGGTACCACCTCTGCTGGTGGCGATGAGAGGATTCCACCTGCTGTCCCCGGCCCTGGGTTCAGGTCCAGGGTCTAGAGGGGTCACTAGTTCGGCTGCTGGGGTGGAACCAGGGCATTACCCTTCTTTCTGAACATCTGCTGCTATGAATTCTCTTCTTTTTTCTTCATCTGAGAATTTATTTTTTTCACCTTCATTCCTAAAGGATATTTTCACTGGATTTAGAATTCTAAATATTTGCCATTGCAGCTCTTTTCTTTTGTACTTTAAAAATATGGTACCACTTTCCATGGCTGCCATGGTTTCTGATGAGAAATCTGTAGTCATTCAAATCATTGTCCCCCTAGATAATTTTTTTTTTCTCTAGCTGTTTTCAAAATATTTTCTTGGCCTTTAGCTTTCAGTAGTTTGATTACGATGTGTTTGGGAGTGGCTTTCTTTCAGTGTATGTGTTGGGGATCTGTCCAGCTTCCTGAATCTATAAGTTTACACCTTTCAACAAACCTGGAAATTTTTCAGTCGTTATTTATTCAAGTATTTTTTTCAGCATCACGCTTTTTCTTCTCTCCTTCCGAATTCTGATGACATGAATGTTAGCCCTTTGGCTGTTGTCCCCCATGTCCTAGAAGCTTTGTTCAAATAGAAGTGGGTAGTTTCTATTTATCTACCTCCTAGTTTACTGACTCTTTGCCATTTCCATTCTGATAATAAGCCCATCTAGTGAGTTTCTTAGTATCATTTTTGTATTTCTCAGTTCCAAAATTTCCATATATATCTTCTATTTCTTTGCTAAGGTTTTCTATTCCACATTTGTGTTGAGGATGTTTGCAATTGCTTGTTTGAGTGCTTTCATAACAGCTGCTTTAAAGGCTTTGATAGTGCTAACATCTATGAAATCTCATCATTGGTGTCTGTTGGTTGTCTTTCCAAGGAAAATTGAAACTTTCATGGTTCTTTGTATGGACAGCAATTTTGGATTGTATCCTGGAATATTTGAGTGTTACATCATGTCACTCTGGATCTTATGAAAATCTTATGAAAGATGTTGATATTTTTGTTTGGCAGGTAATCAGCCTGGTTAGGTTCAG
Source organism: Mormoops blainvillei (assembly GCA_004026545.1). NCBI lineage: Eukaryota > Metazoa > Chordata > Mammalia > Chiroptera > Mormoopidae > Mormoops > Mormoops blainvillei. Next base: position 123,375 of record PVJD01004576.1, on the reverse strand, counting down.
TCTGCAAGTTTCAACCTACCTTCTCTGGGCTGTGGTTCCAATAATAATTCAGTTTCCTTCCTTCCTTCCTTCCTTCTTTCCTTCCTTCCTTCCTTCTTTTCTCTCTTTCTTTCTCTTTCCTTCTTTCCATTCTTTTGACAATTCAGTTTTCAAAGAATTACACTGCTCCTTGGTTCCATTTCATTCAATGTCATTTTGTTATAACATCAATGAGAAAAAAATCAATTCCCAGCAGGGGCCACTGTCTTTGTGGGGTTGCATGTTCTACCCATGTCTGCATGGGTTTTCTACAGGTACTTGAGTGTCTTTCCCTATCCCAAAGATGTAACATTAGGTGAAATTGCATGTCTAAGTTGTCCCAGTCTGAGTGAGTGGGGTGTGGATGTGAGTGGCCCTATGATGGTAGGACATCCTGTCTGGGGTGGGTTCCCACCTGGGGCCCAGAGCTGCCAGGACAGGCTCTAGCCACCCAAGGCCCTGAACTGGAATAAGCAGGTTGGAAATCAGTCATCTTACTTGTTTTCACTAATCTTTCTTAAATGTATGTAGAGCTCATATTTATTTCAATACTTAATCTTAGAAGTGTTTGGGGTCTTTATTTAGAAGTTTGGTGATATTTTTGAGACCATAAATCTGCTGCAGGAACTAACTCTTGTATATATCAATTAGCCTATGGTCAAATTGGTTTTCCTATGTATCATTTCGCTTAAAGTTGTGATTTCCGGGACAATGTTAAGTGAGGAAGTCCTACAACCAGATCTATCACAGGTAACACACAGAAGCTGGGAGAGATCCGAGCAGCAGGGCTGGCTGAATTAAGGGGCAGGCTAGCCAGGGAGCTGCTCTGGGTGCCAGTCTCTAAGTGACATATAGTCACCACTGTAGCAAATTTGAACCTTAGTGCCCGGGCATTAGGGCAGTTCTTAGTAGCTTATCAAACCGGAGAAATTGAAGTTGGTTCCCCCCTACGGAAGACAACGATACCCTCGAGTAGACGGCCTTTAGAAAATGGCCCTCTGGCCGCCAGCTGTGCCCACATTGAGCTCTGTTGGATTCAGCCTCGCTTCTCCTCGCCAGCCTGCTGGTTATCCAGCCCAACCAGCCGAAACTTTAAACCAGAAGATGGAGGGCATGGGACTGTTTTCTAAGAATGGGTGGTTTCTGTTATTACCTTAATTTTGAAACTTTCATATGGCTGCGAAAAGGCCTGAGGGTTTGGAAAATCAGCAATAAAACTGAAGAGAGAACAAGGCGACTGACAAGTGGACTGTATTCTGTAGAATTAAAACCAAGAAAAAAAAATCCCTAGATATATTTGAAGACAACTTGGTACCTGTGGTCACCTCTAATTGGTGAGCACCAGATGTTTTCCAGATTTGAGTGGAGAAAAATTAAAAGGAAAAACAATTCCAAATAAGTAAAAATGTTGAGCTCTATTGAGTGCATGTAATCTTGTGTTTTGAACCAAAAGAATGGGATACCGCAAATCGGTTTCTCCCCATCCCCCTTCACCATCACCTCTATGTCTCTCCTTACATACGAGGACCCATATACCAAAATTGGGAATTAAGGAGGTCTCCTTGAAGGAGGTGACACCAGGGACCAGGGTGCAGGGGACAGGAGGTTCATTGCAGAATCAAACTGATGCCAGAGTCCTAACTATGGCTAATTAGGGTGAATTGTAATATTGATATTCAATATTCATTTGAAGTGAGTGTGTAAGTGTTTAATATGGAAAACTTCCTGTTTAGTTATGGCAAAAAAACAACAAAATTGAATGCAATTGTGAGTCTCTATATTAAATATTCTATGCACACTTTCAATAAATGACATGCACCATTTTCATAATTCTTTTCTTTCCCCCTATGTTTCATTTGCTTTTTTATGTTTGAAATGTAACTTTGTATCTGTTGGATGTGATTTAAAAATTGGTCTTTGATTTTTGTAATTTTTTAAATTTCATTTTTCCTGCGATTCATTGTTATGGTATAAAAATACTGGCCCAATGGTGGATTGATATAAAACAAACAAACCCAATCCTTCCCCACTGAAAGGTGAGAAGTGCCACTCAACAGGTCCCAGGGGCTCTGCCGGCTGTTGGCAGCTGGCTAAGCGCCCCCTCTTTGACCCTGTGTAGTCACGCTGGTCAGGACACCAGCCTTGACGGGACAGTCTCAGCGGGTCCAGAACCTGGATATCACCTCATGGGGGAGCACGTACCCTCCTACCCATTCCTGAGCAGGCAACTCATTTCTTTGCTGAATCACTTCTGTACTTTCTGCAGAACTTGAGCCAGCTGCTCAGAACAGCTGAGCACACAATGCAATCGCTTCTCCAGTTGCAGGCGAGTGGCCCCCGGGTGACAGAGGCCACCTCTGGCTGGAAGTCAGGCAACCAGAAGAGTTGAGGGCTGCATGTTGCCACTGCTACATCGGGCCTTAGTGTCACAGGTGACCAATAGAGGGCCCAGGTAGGACTAAAGGTTTATCTACTGCGGCCGAGGAGGACACACACCTCTGTGTTTTCTCTTCTGAAAGGTGTCTCTAAACTTTGGCCTGGAACATGTGAATCACCTGTGCCAATGATCCCCCCGTGCTGCAGCTGCCCGGCCCTTGCAGGCCTGCTGAATTCTGTCCCTCCCTGCTTGTGGCGGGCCCCAGGTTCCTGTCTTGCTTCCTTTCCCTGGGTCTCTCACTTCTGCTCCCAGGCACTGCTGGGCCTCTGTGCTGCTGGTCTAAGTTAAAGGCCCTGCTTTCCCTCTCTGGTTTTAAGTTCTCCGGGACTTCAGAGCAGGGCTAGCCTAAACCTTGGGCATTCGGCAAGGTGTGTGACTAAGTACCACTGAGCAGACACCCCCTCCAACGCTGGACTCCGTCAGCGTGCTGTGGCCGTGTGCAGCTCGGGAGATCCGGGCTGAGTATTCAAGCAAGGTGGCATGATATCTACAGCTCGCTTTCAAATGTCTCTGGGAAAAAGCAAAGAGTAAAAACTATATTTGCAAGGAGGAAGCCTTAAAAAGGATGTGGTTGATTTGCAAAGACGGTAACACCCTAGTATAGAATCTGTTTTGCAAACTACGTTTTGCTTTCCGTGGTCTCCACCTCATTTTGTGCTCAATTTCTTCACTTATACCCCAAGCCTGTGTGTGTGCTGCCGCTTGGCCTGGAATGCCTTCATCAAGCCCACCTGGCAGACCTGGACCATGCTAACCACTTCCCTCAATGTCTCTACTAGGCACAGCCGACTGCCTGAATTGCTTTCCAGGGAAAAGCCAATCACCTGGATTTTACGCTTGGCTCCTCAGGGTGGGTTCCTTCGGGTTTTCTGCTGTCTCCAGGCGCCCTCTACTGGCCACAGAAAATTCTCTCAGGACATGATGTTTCCCAACCATCAATCCAAATGAGCGCAAAAAAAAAAAAAAAAGTCTGTTTTTCTAAATCTCGACTTAATCTCTATGATGAGCTCCCAGTCAATTCAGATAGTTCGGAATAACTTTCCATCCCCACCAACTTCTCCCTAGGTGCCCGTACTCGTGCGAGCTGTGGGGGAGGCATGTGCACACTTTCTTTGTCCTGTCGGAAACGCCCCTGGGGCGTAACTGTGTCCTGGCTCCTAAGCAATGTTTGGAAGTGAGTCCCACATCTGCCTGGGGCCAGACACTTGCTGCCATTTCTACTCTCCCTGCCCTGTGTGGTCACTGCCCTGTGTTGGCGGTGAGGACCTAGCATGGGATTCTAGAACATCTCCATTTTCTCCCCCCACCTCCAGCCCATGTGAAACTAGCTCATTTGTCCTTGGATCACCAGACCCACCTGCAGCTTCTTCCAAGACCCTGCGCTGGATCCAGAGACAGGGAAGGTGAAGGCTCCTAAAACGGGGCGGGGAAAGGGAGTCGGAACCCTCTCCAACTCCCCCCTTCACGTGCTGGCTTGGAGAAACTGAGCGCGGGGGAAGAGCAGAGAGGGACCAATCAATAAAAAGAAGAACTGGTTTCGTAGGTTTCATTCCAAATATTTTTTTAAAGAGTAAATTTAATTTTTAAAATTAACTTTATTGAGGTAACAGTGGTTACTAATAACATTATATAAATTTCAGGTGTGCATTATAATTTGGTATATGTATACTTTATTATGTGCTCACCACCCAAAGTCTAGTTTTTGGTCTTATATAGAAAGATATGCTCACCTTTTTCTTTCCTCATAGTGAAAAACCAAGAATTTGACATCCTCGCTTCCGGGTCCCCCCAGAGCCTGTTTGACAACTTCCCCTCGGGCCATGGCGCCCTCTGGTGGAGCTCCCAGGGCGGGAGCAGGGCTTGGATGTAAGTGAAAAAATTCAGTAAAGAACAAGGAGGAGAATCCAAATCACCTGAAGCATGGTTCTGCCACGGCCAATGGGCAAACGGATGCATAGCTTTCCATAGTTTACCAAATGTACAGTATTAGGGTGCTCCCTGCATTTTGTGGGTTTCTTTTCACTCATCTTCCTTTTTTTCTGGAAACATCTGAAAGAGACTTATACTCCAATGTCATGCCCCTTTATTTTAATCCTTTAGCTGATTATCTTCTAGGAAATAGAACATGCTTTTGCATGGTCACGGCACAACAACGGCATTCAGGAAACTTAACAATAATATAGGATTTTAAAATATATCCTCAATATTCAAATTTCTGTGATTGCTCCCAAAATGGCCTTTAATAGCATCTTTGCCAAATTAAGGATCATGAATGGCATGACCTGTTTTGCATCTTTGTCAGCCTTTATTCCAGAACTGTTCTTTGGTCTTTCGTCATGACCTGGGCATTTGTAAAGGGAACGGGTACATTGTTTTATAAAATGTCCCCTCAATCTGGGTTTGTCAATTTGTCAACCTTGTGATTCAGGTTTTGCATTTTTGGCAGAACAGCACAGAGGTGAGGTCCTTCTCAGTGCATCACCGATTAGAAGGCACTTGGCATCAGTTTGTCCCATTTGGGTCACGTTACAAGTGGTAGAAGACAGGTCTCTCCACTGCAAAGGAACCTCCCCTGCCTTTGAAAATTAACACACATCCTCCAGGAAGATACAATGTGTGTAAATGTCCTGCTACCTAACATTCTCACCCAGTGGGTTTAGCATCCACTGTTGTCAAAATAAGTTAGTTTTAGGGTTGCAGAGCGGTGAGTTTTCTAACTCTATTGTCCCTTCTATGTTTGTCACTTACCGTTCTACTCTAAGGACGAACTTAGGAGAACACATTCTAGGCTCTCTACCATTTCTCCTCCACACCTTTTTCCTCTGCTTGGTCCCTCTTGGCAAATTCTGCCCACCCTTGAGCCCGGACCCAGAGTCATCTGGCCTCAAAGCCTTCCCCGCCCCAGCTGGGCAGATGAGCCTGCCCACTCCCTCTCCCCTTCAACCCAGGTGGGCTGCAGCTGAGCCTCTGCGACAGGAAGAGGAGCCCACCCTCTCAGGGAGGGGCTCCCAGCTCAGCTCTGCCTGGCCTAGCACAGTGGCTGTCACTTTGGTGAGCCCCAGAATCACCAGGAGGGCTTGCTTCACTGCCTGGGACTCTCAAGGGCTTCGTGGCAACTGTTTGCCCTTCGCGTCCCATATCAAATGCAGATAGGCAGGCAGCCTGGTCCACACGGTTCCTCGAAGACCCTGGATGATGGAGGCTCTGCCAACTTGTGACGCCACCGTTTTGACACGCGGCTCCAGGGGAAGAGGGGAGCATGAATTCTTCTCTGCCCACAGCCCACTGACCGGAAGTAATCTTCACCAGCGCTCAGCCCCAGGGCCCCCTCTCTTCTCCTCAAACGTACCAAGTGCAATTCTCCCTTTGTGCCTCGGCACCAGCTGCTCTCCGTCCCAATGCTGCTGTGCGACATCTCATGTGGTTGATACAAATGCCAGATCCTTGGAGAGGCCTTCCCCGACGGCCCCAAATGGCCACCCAGTCCCTGATATCGCCCTGTTTTCCTCCTCTGCATAGCTCATCGTGCTGTATTTCCATGTGAGGTGTCATTTCTGCTATGAACTGATGGTACGCACACTCCACGAAAGGGGTCGTTCATGTGGGTATCATCAGATCCTCCCTACATGGAACAAACCCTGGCACATGGCAGATGTTCAAAATACATGCACCCAGTTAATTAAGCATTACTGTGCCCATTCTACAGGTTAAAAATTGGAGGACTCAAAGAACTGGCCTGCTCAAGGTCACACCACTATTCAATGGTAGCACCTGATATAAAATCCACACTGTGATGACCCCACTGTTTGCCTGCGTAAGTTCACTGCTTCCGAATATTGAGGTGGCTGAGTAAGTTTTATTCGATCCTTCTCTCACAGTTCTGTAGTTAGCGGTCCTCCGCCGTGTCTGGTTTTTAAAAGTCTCTTAACACAACTCTACAGAGAGTAATTTGGTAACATCTGTCAAGGAATTTATCACAAAGATACGCTCGTGTATGTGGAAAGTTACACACACGCCAGGTTTTCTCATCACAGTGCTGTGACAGCAAAAGATCAGAATTAACTCAACGTGAGGCTATAGGATACTGGTCTATACCGGTCACAGTGGGTATGTGCACATGGCGGAATAGTATGCAGCCCTAAAAAGTAGGGAAGAGGTTCAGGTTCTGATCGGAAAGTTGGCTATGATATAGTATCATATTAAAAGGGTGGATATAACAGTATGTAAAAAAAATGTCATGGCTTTTGTTTAATTTCCCCAAAGAGCTGAATACCTTCCAGCCTTACATAAAGAGGTCATCATCAAGCAAAGAAAAAGATTTGTAAAAATGCACGCAGAATACCAATGTGATTTCCATCACTGAACTTATTTATTGATATTCATTAGCAAATAAAATTTTATTGTTGATTTTTGATGCATCACAACACACTGTTTGATAGTGGTTGCCCGATGTTGATCATTTATTTACTATACTAAATACTGCAACCTCCGAATTGCTGATTTTTACACTGATATTTCCTTTGTGATGATGGGTGGCTCCTCTCGCCGAATACATAAAAGTGGTCCATTCAGTCCACAGTTTCCATGTTCCTTTGTTATGCTACCTACTGCTTTAAAATACATTCAAATAAAAAGATACACGCTCCTCGCAGCGAGTACGCACTGACAGCCACAAGGAGTGTTGAAAACATAATGGACCAACACCCTTGTGTTCACAGAATAAATAGGCTGAAGTGGTGGGACGGAGGCTCCCTCCTAGGGACTTCCTTAAAGTGTCTTCGGTAGAAATAAGGTTACACTCCTTCCATTGAAGGGCACATCCTTTGCCCAGAGGGGAGGAGAGTGGGGGCTGCCGAATGGCAATTTTGTTTGCATGTGAGGGTATCCTTCCGTAAATGTCGGGAACGAGCGGCCACAGAACACCGTGATGCACAATGCAGTCCTCCGATGAGAATAAATTAACGACCTGCTGAAACTGGAATGCCACAGACACACCGTGGCTGGAGCTGGAGAGAGGATGCTTGTTCGAAATACAGCACACATAAATAATAAATAAAAGTTCAAAACCGGGTCAGCAAGAGCGACAGGACCGGGCTCCCTTGCCCACTCGTGTTCGTGGCACGAGCACCTCTGTCATTTCCTAAGGATAAAAAGTGGCACCGGGAGACGGAGGCCTTTGTGGGGAAGGAGATAGCTTGTTTGACAACAAGAGGGCAAAACGTGTGGGCATCGCTTGGCGGCCACGAAAGATCACGGAAGTGAGAACGTGGGGGACCAGCCTCGAGGTCCTGAGGCAGGACTGGACCCAGCGGAAGGCCAAAGCCCCGCTTCTCCCGTGAACCAGTGGGGTGTTACGTTTGGCTGTGGTTCTTTTTCCTCTGACTGTTGAGACATATTATTCACCGCCTTGTCCCGTCCCCCTTCCGCTTAATGCTGCTGTTGAAGTTGTCTTGGGGCTGGTCTCACTCAACTTGGTTGTGTCACTGGGTCCCAGAAAAAAGCTGCTATCTGCTGAGCGGCTTGCTTGTGTTTGCTGCTCGCGTTTTGGTGTCAGAACCACAGACAGAACATACGCTGTGACTCCCCAACTAGCACGACTACTGCCCTGCTTATAAAACATGGAAAAACAGAACAGGACGCACGCAGCCCCCGGGGGCGGTGGAACGGGTCAGCGGGAGTATAAACACATTCTCTTTCGGGTCAGGTGTCTGGCCGGACAGCTGATTGCAAAACGTTGAAGGGTGACTTCAGGTTGAAGGCATGGAAAGAAAAAGCCACACCTCAAAAAAGAAGCGACCGTCCACTGAGGCAGAGTAATGAAGGTCTAGAAGAAGCTGGACCACCCGTAAAAGAAAAAACAGCTCTCCAGTCCTGAAAGTTACGGTAGCTGCATGTGGCCGCGGACAGAGGTCCCTTATGCTCCTACAGGGTGGGCGAGGCAAGGTGCCCAACAACATGGGGGTGGGGTGAGGGGATTGTGCCCTGTGCCGTGTGACAGTTCACAATGTGCACACTGGCTGTCAGCCACGATTCCCCTGGTTTCCTATCCATGGGATAAGAATACCCTGGGGGGTTTCAGTGCTTCTCAAGGGATAGAGGGAGGGAAGGACAGTGCCTGCCCTGCCCCCAGGTGAGCACAGGTGAAGTCCTCATGAGAGCAAGGACAGTGCTGGGCACTTCCCGTGGGATCTGAGGAAACGGTAGGTTGGATACAGGTGTCCAAGTCCTATGTACACACTTTACAAAGTCTCCACTCTCCCCCCATTAGGCACAAGGTTGATTTGTCTAGCTGGGAGGGGGATGGGCAAGGAGGGAAGAGGGAGCGAGCGCAGTGCAGGGGGAAGTGAGGGAGGCAGGGCAAGATTGGTCTCCGCTGAGGAAGGGCACCCCCTCCCATCCTCACCGCAAGCTAGTTTGTTTGGGGAGCTTAGCACCCATCAAGATGCCTGAAGTGAGGGCCACGGGGGCCTTCATCTGCATGCTGGAACCCACCACGGTGGGGAAGCTGCGATTCCGCCGGATGCCACTGTTGAGCTGCAGCCCGCCGATGGCACTCGTGACAGTGGGGCACCCGAGGGGCAGGCCCTCGGGTCCCAGGCCTCCAGGGACGAGGGCCTGTGCCGGGCCGGGGGGCCCACAGCGGAGAGGCCCCTGATCCTCAGTCAAGGTGGGGACGTGGGCTCGCCCTGAGTTCACCACGTTGGCCACGCCAAACCTCCTGACCTTGTCCACGAGGTTGAGGTTGGAGACAGACACGTCTGTCTGGCTCTCACTGCTGCGGACGCTCTTCTTCTCCCTCACCTCCCTCAGGATGGAGCTGGCCGGCTTGGAAGCCAGGAAGTTGTCGTAGGGCGGGCTCGTGCACTTGAACTCAAAGGAGGGCGGGGAAGACGTGGGCGTCTGCATGGGCGAGTTGGGCGGGGTGGAGGGGATCACAGCCATCCTGGGGGTGTAGGCGTGCAGGAGGGCGCCCCGGCCAGCCCGGTCCCAGCTCTGCGGGTCGTACACGGCCGCGGAGATGCCCCGCTCCTTCAGCAGCCACACCAGCCCCAGGGACGTGCTCATGGTGGTGGTGGACTCGCGGACGTTGGTGAAGGACTCGGCCAGGCTCCGTCTCCGGGGGGTGCACGGCGTGGCCACGGGCGTGGACTTTAAGTGGCTGGCGCTGCCACAAGCTGGAGTTGGGGCCGAGTTAAGGCTGAGAAGGAAAGGCGGGAGGTCATTCATCAGAAAATGCCCATAAGCATCAGGAAGAGGGGCAGTGGCCAGTTCCCTGCCAGGGCGCAGGGTGGGCCTGGGACAGAATGAGAGGACGCCCCGGCCCAGGCTCCCCGCATGCCTCTCCCCTGGCCTGTGCCGCACTCTCGCCCCTGGGGGCGCAGACTCCCTTAGGTGGGGCATGGTTTCGATTCACAGGAAGCTGCCCATGGTTCCCGTCTGTGAGCCCCACAAGGGGTGTTTCCCTGTTCCCTCTGCAGGTGAGGAGACAGGCTCCGGGACTAGGTGGCCAGCTAAACGGCACACTCAGCTATGAAGTGGAAGGCCACCAATCTGAACCCAAGGACAGTGACTCCCCAAACAGGGGAGGAAGCAGAGAGGCTTTCTTTCTCTACCAAATTTCCCGAAGCTCCGTAGTCCTTCCCACTACCCACTTCCCTAAGTTCAGAAGTTACCCAAGACTGTGGGATGTGAGTTTATCTAGGAATGGCCAAAGCAAGTGGGACATCCAGGTGGGGGGCCCTTGGAAGACAGGGAGTCGGAGGCCGAGGGTGCACCTCAAGTGAGCAGCAGAGCCCGGCCCTGACTCCCAGTACAGTGCTCTTGGCGCTGCACGGGGCGGCATTCAGTCCCTCCCGTCGTTGTCCAAATCCGTAACTGGACGAGTGGAGCGACGGGGTCAGAGGACGCCGTACTGGGTTATCAGCTCTATGTCTACGGAGCCACAGGGGAGAAGGCCCAGTGGGTGTCTGACACCTATTCCTAAAGGAAAGCAGAGTCCCACATCCACTCCCGTCATGCTGGCAGAGGACCCAGTACGTTCCAGAAGCTTGGAGCGGGGATCAGGACAGGAAAGTGGGAGAGAACCAGCAGGGGAAATGCCTTGCTATCTGCTTAGAGGATGGGAGGGGGCCTCTTGTGACAGCTGCCACAGGAGAGGGGAGGTCACATGGGCAGAAGCCCTGGGCTACTGTTGCACGAGGGGCTGAGGACTGGGTAGCACATCCCCCCGAAAGGCTCTTGGGACCGGTCCCAGTGCCACCCAAGGATGTGCCTGTGGCTGCGGGTGCCCCCTGGAGGTGGCCAGCTGGGTGGGCCCCAGGAGCCGGGGACAGGGCCCTCTCTCCTCAGCCTGGCAGGGGAAGGACCAGGCGCCTTCGACGAAGCACCAAGGTAGGGAAAGGGGAGGAAGGCGACCCGCTCTGGAGAGGTTCCTGGAATGACCAGAGCAGGGGCCCCCGCGGCAGGCACGGTTCGCAAGCAAGTCCAAGCCGAGGCATCATCTGGCTCCATACTCAGGTGACCTCGCCGCTGACCGGTCAGCACAGGGTCAGCGAGGCACAGAGAACAAACAGGCCCCTCCCGCCCAAGAGCAGGGGTTGGGCGCTGGCGGTCGGGGGCGCTCGGAGCAACACAAGGCTAGAAACCACAGGGATTCCTAATGTGAAGGGTGGACTTTCGAAACGGTGCAGGTGGAATTCTACAAAATGCTCATCTGCGAGCCATGGAGGGCAACGGAGTTCTGGACTTAAGAAATCTTGTACCCTGGGCCATTCCTGGGGAGAGCTTCCATTTTGTTTCGCGCTGCCATTCTTTGAAATGCAGGCAAGAAGCCTTCTTTGGCGGCGGGCTGCTCAGGGCCCCCCGGCCCTGGTACGGCCCTGCAGACGTGGATGCGTGTGCAGGTGTGAGTCCGAGGGCTCCGGTGGGAAGAGCGCCAGAGCACCTGCCGCTCCCCGGGGGACGCCCTGTCCCACGGTTTTAAACGCGAGCTCTTCCTACCAGGATGAGGAAAGCTGGGCTCTCCAGGGTCAGGAAGGGAGATAAAAGACAAGCTAAAACTTGGAGATCCCCTTCCGGTGAGAACTTCGGTTAGGCCTGTGTTAGCGCTGGGCTCGGCTCGACTGGGGCGTTTAGATGGGTTAGGGGTATCCACTGTCAAGGCCGAGTTAGCCAGGCACCACCACAGAGACACATCCACACCTAAGTCCTGGGTTAGTGGCGGCCACGCGTGCACACACAGCCCCTTCCGCGTGGCCCTCCCGGGCCGGCACTGCTGGCGTGTGCTCACCCCCTGCCTCGCCTGTGGGTTCACTGTCTGCCCTACATCTCCTCTCAGCTCAACGGGGCATGGGGCTGCTTCGCCGTCCTCCTCACATGACCTGTGGAGAGTTATTCAGAGTTTAAGGTGCTCCCGGGGGTGCTGTGCCCTCCACACTGGTCCTGTTCCCCTCCCTCCCTCTTGGCTTTACCTTCATTCCCCCAGCATCTTGCACCACAGAGAAAATGACTGGGGTCGGTGGGTGGTCACTCCCCCCACTGGAAGCTGCGGAAGGCCTGAAATCCAGCCCCGCAGATCACCCCGCGTAGTACAAGCCCCTTCACCTGATGGTGCCAACCTCTACTGCTTCCGGGAGGCACTAGGGGGAAACGGGCCGCACTGGGCACGTGGTCTGGTCTTCCGGTTTCTGTGGCTGTGGTGCATGACTCCTGTGGTCTATTCCAGGGGCACAGGGGTCCCCATGGGGCAGGGACTCCCACCTGCAGAGAAACTCCATTCTCTACTGGCAGACTTTGGGGCAAAGAGCCAACAGGCTTGACCTTAGGGCCTGTGGGGCGTCAACTTCCGCTGGTGAAGGAGGAGCCTGAGACTCTTCTATGGCCAGCTAAGAGGGCAACCGAAGGAGGGCCAGGTCTCTCCCTCTACATGGATCTGAGGTAACAGGGACCTCGGTTCAAGAGGAAATAGGGGACCTGGTACAGGAGCCCGCAAGTGCTAACGAGGTGTTTCCATGGGCCAGAGTCGGTGTCGAATGAACTTCTCTACTTGGGCTTTCCTCAACGTTACATTACGTCCTGCAGGGAGAGCCTCCACCCTCCCCCCACCCCCCAGGGACCAGGTCCCTTACCTTGGCGTGACCCGCGTGAGCTCGTCTGAAGGATGCAGGATGCGACAGGTGGTGAAGGTGAAGGTGGAGTTGGTCTGTGACATGCACTTCCCAGGGTGGTGTGCTAAATTGGGGGAGGGGGAGGGGACAAAACATATTTCTTGCATCCAAGTACACCCATGAGAAAAGGGGAAAAAAAAAAATCCAGCATGGCCCTCAACAGATGCAAGAAGCGATGAGCTACCTTGTTAGCTGGATCTGGGCCAGGAAGGTGAAACGCAAATGTTCTGGATCGAAGGTGGTTCCTCAAAAACAACCACACTTTGAGCACTGGCGTGCAGAGCATCGAATTCCAGCTTCCAGCCCAGTCCAGACAGGGCTCCCCATCGGCGTTCTTTGGTCAGTAGTGGATCCAGTTCGAGGGGCTAAGTGGCCCAGGGGAGGTCAATTTGGTTTCCCTTTTCAGGGGTCAGAATTGGCTTCTGTCTTTGTTGCTTTACATTTCTTTTCATTGGCCAACGGGTGCCGAACTCTGCCAAAGGGAGGGGATGGGCGCAGGGCGGGGCGGGGCACTTGCCACCCGGAAACAGGGCAAGGCTCACACGGCTCCCTTTTCCATTTACACAAAAAGGGGCTTGGGGGGGAGGGGTGCTGGTTCCACTACTGTCTATCTGTGGTCGGCGGGGGGTCATGAGAGCTCTGCCGCCTCAGCAACAACGTGGCCAAGACCCAGGACCCGGGGTTCTCTGCGCACGGGTACACAGTGGTACCGGTAGCACCGGTCCCCCGGGCCACTTTCTTGACATCTCTAGGATGCCTGATTTCTAATGAAAATGAGATGGCAACAAGTTATCCTCAATTTATTTCCTTTTAAAGGTCTACAGGGTTATTGTTAAGGCGGCGGGAGGCTATGAGCTGCAGCAAAGTAAATCCCAGAAGCGTTAGCACCAAGCACCAGAAAGCTGGTGAGTATCAGTAGGAAGGTCTACGGGAGACGTCATGATTGCAGGGGTCATCCTCATTCATAACTCAAACATTAAAAAAAAAAAAAAAGGAAAAAAAGCAGCTGTTCCAAATAGCATGCACGATGAAGTGCTAGGGTACCCCCGGCCCTCCCAGCCCGCCCCCTGCAGCAGCTCAGCCCCCCAGAGACCTCCTGGGAGAAAACTGATTGGGGTTCCAGGGGCCATGAGCACTCTGAAGATTCAAAAGGCTGTGCACGCGAATCTTCTAGCTCTTTATGGCAAGTTTTCTCTTGGATTTGACAAAAAGGAAAAGGAAGACACAACAGAAGAGACTGGTGCCCCAAAACTACAGAGCCACACACGGGTGATTGTGTCTTATGGGAAAAAAGCCAACCAGGAACCAGGTGAAACAAACAAACCAAAAATGCTGGGAACACGCAGATTGAAGGCAGGCAGGACAAAGCCAGAGCACAAAAGTGGTGGCAACGCAAGCCTGGTGTGTCCCGGTTATTATGGTCCGACCCATCTCTCTGTGTCAAGGGAGGCTCCCGTGGTCCCTGGCATGGCAGCCAGCGCCACGGCCACAAAAACAAACTCTTAACCACAGGGAGCTCCAGGCCAAGGTCGGGGGCAGGACACATAAAAATAGCCTTTATGAATCTTGGTTTCTCAACTAATCGATGGAATGGTTTAGGAACTCGGATAACCGAGAAATGGCTGCAAGCAAAATAAAAATGGAATAAGCTATGCCAAAAAAAAAGGCAACCGAACAATCACGATTCTCTGACCGCCATAAGGTCTAGAAACAAAAGCAACAAAACACCTGAGAAAAGCATCCCAAATAACACAGGGGGTTATTTGGGCGGGAGGAAGGAAAAAGGCAGTAAACAGAAGTAATTAAGACACAACGATTGGAAGAGAGGTAACATTTCAAAAAAATCAAACAAAAGCAAGGCTGGATTTGAACTTAGAAGTGTGCCCCATGTAAACACATGGCCGGACGCCATATCGAGGGTGCACACTGTTCACAAGCCGCCCCCCACCCCCATCACATTGGTTCTTCTATTGCAACAGGGGGCATAAGATGGACATTTTAGAGACACGGTTGCATCAGCAGAAGCAAAACCCATCTTATGCAAGCGGGTTTTGGGGATAGGAAAAGGCTGCTAAAATTCAGAAGTCATTGTGCCCCAGAAGTAAGAGAGCTTTAGAAGCCCAACCAAGGAGGATCAACTAGTTTCCAAAGTGCCAAAGCCAGAGGTTCGGTCCCTCCGAAATACCACTGGGACGCCTGGGACCCGCCAGCTCTCCACGTGTCACCGCGTGTCACCGCCTGCCAGGCCGCTGCAGCACCTCCCTTCCTTGGGACACAACACAGGGACAGTGAGTCACCTGAGGCTCCGTGTGCTGTGGCAGAGCAGCTCCGGGCCGATTCCTACAGCCCTGCGTGTCAGTCTCTTACAGGAGGTGGCAGAGACACGCTCTTTTCAGCTGGGGATGGGGTGGGGGGCAGGTGGCTTGGGGTGCGGGCTCACTGCTGAAGTCCACAGGCCCCTCCACGCACGGAGACCTGCCTCCGGGGCTGCTCACTGGGCCTCCAAGGACAACGTTTCTGACTCAGCGCTCTGACTTCCTACTCACGCCCGTGCTCTTTGCCTCAGTCTGACTTGTTCTCGGTGCTGTGCGGAGAGAGGGAGCCGCTTAGAGCGATATCCCAGCCCTACCAATGCTTTCTTTCATCAAGGGTTTTACTGCGGAAGGAAGGTGTACGTCCCAATAAAAACCCTAATCCTTTATTATCTCCATTTGTTCCTCCTTCCCCAGGTGCTGACCCTGGCACAAAATCCTATTCTATCAGAAATAACGTAATTAGTCCTGGATCGTTTGAGATCTATGTTGGTGAATTACATACGGGTGGCACACGTGCCAATCTTCGTTCCGAAGACATGGCACGTGCACGCACACACTGTTCAGGCAGCCGCAGGTGGGCGCTGGAGGGTTCTGTAACCACTCGCTCTCTGATCCAACCAATGTGCCTTCTGCCTGGAGACGTGCACCTGGTAAAGGGTTCTGACTGCGGTGCTCCTCTGGGGGCCGGTGACACCTAGTACTGACTGGGAAACTGGGTGCATGGGATCCTGCTGCTACACCAGCCATGGGGGTGCCTGGCACCCCCCCCACGCCCAGCCTCCAGTGACACCCTGGACGCCCCTGCAGACTGTGCTGGGGATTATCGGCAACACCTGGGTGGTTTGCTGGTGGAACACTTGGGCTTCTAGGGAGGATGTGTGCGAAAGCCCTCCACCCTGCCAAAGGTTGGCAGGGGGTGGGGTGCGCAAGGGCCGGGCCAGTAGTACATTCCTCTGGGGACCTGAGGATGCCAGGACTCTACAGCCTGGCCATCCAGGTCAGATTGGTCCATGCCAACTTGTGCATTTCAGTGGTCTGAACGGGGCTCTCCTTCCCCACCCACAGGGAGGGAGGGACACGCTGGCAAGGTGCTGGGGCGGGCAGACACTTGTCTCTCTCAAGGCTGCCGAGGCATCCGGTCCTTCAAAGAACCCTCACGTGAGCCCACACAGATGTCAGAGAGCAACTGCACCCAAAGAGGACAGGCAGCTCCATCGTGCGGCCGCCATCCGAAAGGCCGCCGTCCGAAAGGCCGCCGTGACTCACGTATGGGTAGGACCTGTTTGAGGCTCTTTCCCCAGCTGAAATGGCCTCCATGTGTCGGGGTATTGAAATCAGCTGAACTCTGTTTTCTTCTAGCTCTGCTGCGTTAGTCCCACCTTCTTCTCCCCTTTAAAGATCAAGGCATCCAAGAAAAAACTCAACTGCACTGTCCATCCAACCAACCGTCTACCAAAGATTAAGCTCTGACCTTAACCCTTTACTACCCACTGGCTCTTCTCTGCCCGTGAACACGGGAACTCAGACACAGTGCTCTGGCCAAGTGCGCTTGCTAGGTGAGTTAAAGCATAACATTCACTGAAATAAAGTAAAACTCTAATCTAAAAATTGTTTTAAACAATCCACTTTAATTGTCTAAATTATTTACAAATATGAAAACAAGGAGTCATCGTTTTTTAAGACATGGGATTGTAAAAACCAGCAAATAATAATACAATAATAATACATTAAAATATATTAATTTTTTTTTCCACTTTTTCTCCATGGGATAGCAGGCTCTAGCTAGACAAAAGTACCTACTATACAAGTCTTCTCAATTTCTTTCCATCATCCAGTTGCAAGAAAAAAAGGTTCATCACCCTTCGTCCTCTAAGTTCTCCCTCCTCAGTGGTCCCAGGCTGAGGGCCGCTCCCGGGGCCTGCGCTGTCTGGCTACAGAAAAGCCCGGCCATGGAGCCTGGACCAGGGCGGAGAGCAGACCAGCCAGGATACAAATGCCAGGACTGGAGGTGCCCAGGCCTTCCTGCTGAAGCTTATCTGTCTACTCTTGCCTCCAAGATTGTGTACCTAGTGCCTCAGGGGCATTATTTAGCGTGACATGCCTCTTACATTCCAAGAATCAAAATGGTCCCGTCATTCCCCATAACGGAGAAAAAGGAGCCAAACCACGGTTTGGGCCTTTCCACGGAGCTTTTAATGAGTCTCACCCAGAAAACAAGCCCCCAAGAGCTCTCGTCAGAACAATCGGACCTTTCTTAAATTACCCTCAGCCATCAGCGTAATTCTCTTTGATCACACGCTTCCGACCTGACCCCGTCACAGCGCTGACCGTAAATTTGTGTGCCCCTCCTCAAAGTGGCCAGGAAAATCACTGCAGGGTTGAGCAAGGAGGGAAGATGCAAGAAATTTGTTTATGTAAGGAAAGTGGTAGGGACTTGGGTCATCCTTATCGGTCCCCTCTCTCACTCTGTCTTCCGAGAGAAGTTCTTAGCAGACTCGATAAGCTGTATCCCTTCTGTGCCACTTCTCAAAGATGCACTTAAGGGTGCTTCTTTAAACTTCCGGGTACACCTTCTAGTCCGCGTGTGCGGCTGTGCCCCCAAGGGAGGGGGCATCGCACTCGACAGGATTCCTCCCACTTGAGCCACGAAACTCAGCAGACACTGCGTTTCCTGTACCGCTGTCTGCCTTTCCCAGGGACGCTGGAGCTCACAAGAAGGGACATAACAATATCACTGGTTTCCCTTTGGATACTAAATAATTAGCATTGTCATTCCCTTGCAGGCTTAACCTGGCAACTTAATTGCTACATAAAATAAAATAAGCCATAAATAAACCTATATGCTAAACAAATCCTTTTGACTTGATGATACCTCTAGAGTTTATGTTAGAAAAAAAAGAGTAGTTGGTCCCAAATAAAGTCCCTTGGCCAGAGGCATCTGAACTCAGCCAGTGGAGGAGAGATGCCACCAAGAGCCCTGGCTGCTGTGGCTCGGTGGGTTGAGCATCAGCCTGTGAACCAAAAGGTCACTGGTTCGATTCCCGGTCAGGACACATGCCCGGGTTGTGGGTTAGGTCCCCGGTTGAGGGTCTGTGAGCGGCAACTGAGCGATGTTTCTCTGGCACATTGATGTTTCTCTCCCTCTTTTTCTCCCTTCCTTCCCCTCTATCTAAAAAATAAATTTTTTAAAAATCTAAAAAAAAAAAAAAAAAGGAGAGAGATGCTACCAACAACCTCAACTCTGTCCTTCCTTGAATTGTATAGGGAATGCTGTGGCCTTCATGAATGAAAATTATGAATCACAAAGATGAGTGAACATTCCCCCTTTCAAACTCGGTGACTCAGGAATATCATGAGGATAAAAACATTGGTTAATTCCTCTTTTTCTGGGCCTCTCCCCTTACCCCATAAGAGCCTCCTTTTCATCTTAGCGCAGGCAGTTCGGAGGTCCGGGAAGCCTGGTAAGTAGTAACCCCATGACCCCTGTGATCCCAGGGCCCTGAGCGCAAAGCTTCTCAAATCTAGTAGGCGGGCAGTTCTGTGAACTCGCAGTCCCAGCTTTAGTGTCCGCTGGGACACTGCGGGAGGGGGTGAGAAGGGAGACTAGCCCAAGCGGTTTCCCAGGTGCATCTAGCACCCTGGAAGACCTTCCTGACATCCCCTTGGGCTTAGTGTAGTTAAGGGGTATTGCTAAAACGCTTTTTAAAAATCCACTTTGAACAAACGAGCGAGCTGGAAAGGAAACACATACACCTTCACTCGAGTCAGAAAAGTGCGAAGGCTGACCAAGTGTGGCCTATGATTCTGGACACTTTCTGGGAATTCTCCTGCTTTAGTGCGGCACGTGGGGAACCAATTCTCTCATCCACCTTCCGCACAATCCGGAACTCATCTTTCCCCTAAAACTGCCCAGCTCAGCTCAGCTCAGCTCGGTGGGGAATCACCAGGGGACTCAAGGATCTGTCTCTTAGGCACGGGGAGAGGCCCATAACAGGGGGAGGGGAGCTGATGTTTGGGGCAGGGGGGCAATAATCCACTTCTTTTTAGCAGCCTTTCCTGCTCCCACTTCAAGAGCCCCGCTGGGCCGTGTACCTCCAGGATGGGGAGGGAGCTATGCCCACTGGTTACAAAAGGAGGCATCCAACGCTGCGTTAGAAACCAGAACTGCACGACGGGAGTGCTTTCATAGTCACCCACACAGACGAGCGGAAGCTACAGACAGAGAGGCACTACGGATGGTGCTCGGGACAGAGGTGAGAATGGCCCACAACTCTGCCTCCGGGAAAGGTGCCCGGTTTACAGGATGTATCTCGGTGCCCTCACCAGACCCCTCCTCCTCCTCCTCCTCCTCCTCCTCCTCCGTGGCTGCTGGCGGCTCCTGCATCTCTTCTGGGAAAGCCTGAGGCCGGCTCGGGTAACTTCTGCCGCCTGAGACAGTCACGTGTGCTCGGGACCTCTCACCTGAGGTCTCTGGGAGCTGCACTGGCGTGGAGGTAGCTAGGCCCGGGAGGGAGATGTGGTCACCTGTGTCGTCTTCTTCAAAGTCGTTAAGGCAGTATACTTCATCCAGGTCTACATCCAGTGTCCGGAAGCCCTTGGTGACCACACCAGGCCGGGGGTCCAGGATGCCCCCGAGGTGAGGCTGGGCCAACTGCTGCCAGTGGTGAAGGGTGGCAGAACCTTGCAGGAGAGAGAGCAGACAAGGGGGGATAGGGAGAAGAGAGGGTCAGGATGGACGTCAAAGCTGATGGCCGCCCACCACCCTCAGGAGCCCCAGCAGGCCCTGAGCTCCGCAGGCAGCTGGCTCTGGTAGGGACGGGGGTGGGGTAGGGCACTGCCTCCCCTTCTCACTTGTGCAACTGCAGCTAATACCCACCATGCCCGGAAGAGGCGCCAATTTATGGAATAAAAAATTTTTTAAAAAAATTAAAACTTAGGCCATACTGTGTGCCAAGGGTATTCGGGACGAACACTTTATTTTAAATCAACTGATGTCAACCCCAAAATCCAACATAGAATCACTTCAGGAATAGGAGAGGAAAACATAAGCCAGACAGGCACAAAAGGGGGTTCGAGGAGGAAGGGGCAACACGTCCTGATTCTACATCGAGGACACACTGCGGGGCCAATGTCAAGCCACCCCCGGGAGCTACAAGAAAAGCAAAACCGAATGGCAGTGGCACGTGGACGAGAGGCAGGTGCAGCCCCGGCCTGCTTCCCTTAGGTGCTCTGCACCTGCAACCGTGAGACGCCCCCGGTTCAGGGACAGGGGACTGGCCTAAGCGAGGTGTGACTGAAGAACACAGTAAGTCCTCAGAGAGGTCTGACGCAGAGGAGCCGATCTCCCTGGTGTCACTGAACCCTAGGACTCAGATGGCTTCGTGCATGATCTATAATAACACCAGAGCATGTCCCTGAGGACCTCGTGGGTGCCCCAGGTGCTCGCAAAGGGAAGCGTTCCAAGACCAGGTGTGCTTAGGAAGCCTGGGTTGAGAAGTGTGTTTACTGAGGGTCAGTGATAAACCTTTGGTATGCGGCTGTGTGCTGCGACTCTGGCCAGCCCACTGTCCCCGTGGAGCACTCGCTATGCCTCCCATGGCCCTGGTGTCATGCGTGTGTGGCCGGTGAGGCTGGGCGTTCTGTCCTCACCCTCCAGATGAAGTTAACCACAACATAAACATGCTACGCTCAAGACAGACTTTGAGAGAGGGTCTCTGGCAATGGAAGGCAGGGGCCTCCTGTGGTCCCCCAGACGGTCACTGCTGCTTTACTGACAGTGTCCTCTGTTGGGTGGACAAGACCCTCCTCCAGGCCACTGGGCTGCCCCATCAGAATGGGAGCCAAGGATGCCAGGAGCCAGCAGCTCAGGGAGTCAAGGTGGAACGGGAGGGAAAGGCAGTAGGCGGTGAGGTCAGAAAGCCAACTGGGGACGTGGCCGACATGCAGAGAACCCTTGCTCATCAATCAGGAGCTCCCGGCCCTCGGTGGGGCCCAGTGTGACTTCCCATGGGACACACTCCACCAAGGAGCCATGACAGAATTTTGTAAATGGGCAATTTCAAATCCACTGAAGAGAAGAAATTGTCCACACTGCCAGTGCATGTTTAGAAGACTTCCTGGACCCCCACTTTGAGGTCAGTCCCTGTATTCAGTACAACTGCAACCTACTTAATCGTAATCTATTAAATATAAACAGAAGATTTGAAATGCAAAAGAAAAGAAAAACCATTTGAAAAGAGACACATAGAATGAAGAAGGCATCACATTCCTGTTCTCTCACTAGGTGATAGGACGCGCTTAGAGCACTGGCTCTCAATGGCGGGGATGGGGGCGACTGTGCCCCCCAGGGGATGCTTGGGAATGTCTAGAGGCATTTTTGGTTGTCACAAGTGTGGGGGAAGAGGGGCTACTAGTGGCATCCAGTGGGTAAAGCAGGGGATGCTATATCCATCCTACAACGCACAGGACGGCGCCCACAGCAAAGAACGATGTGGCCCAAACGTCAGCAGTGGTGAGATCAAGAAACCCTGGCCCCTCTTTGGCTGTGGTTCACAATTCTCAGGTCCTTTGAGGATCTGAAGGCAGCCGTGGACCCTCTCCCCAAAGGGGTCTCACGGGTAAGCCTCACTGTGCACACAAAGCCGGGGTTTCGCATGCACGCCGAGACCGCTTCATGGGATCCCGAGGCCCGGATGCCAGAGCTCTGCGTTTTACCAACAGCTGCCCTGCATGGAGGCATGCTTGCATGGTAGCTGGTTTACCTGTGTTACAGCAACTCCCTCCTCAAAACCTCCCAGGAGGTATTATTACCTATACTTCACACAGGAGGGAACCGAGGCTCCGTGAAGTGATGTAACTTTACAAAGTCACTGAATCAGTGGTGGGATAGCCAGGGTTCAGTGCTAAGCCCAGGTTCTTTCGGTAATCTCTGGCTACGCCCCTGCCCCGGTCCCCCAGTCCCCAATCCATAGGTCTGAAAACAAGCACGGACATCAGTGATCCAGCCAGGAAAGCGGATTAAAAATGAGAAGCATAAATAGTGGGCAGTGGGCTTCCATGTGGGTGTCCAGGACCCGTCAGGAGACACACACACTTCTGCTGAGTGGATTCCTCCTGTCCCCGCCCGCCCCTCCACTGGGATCGCCATTTGTAACCCACAACGGGCCCCCTGTTCGTGTGTTCACTGGAGGCACAGGCACACGTCCGGCAACAAAAGCACATGGGGAGACGCCTTCAATGAGGCATGCGACCTCCAGCTTCGGACCACACACATGGGCCTCAGAAGGATGATGAGACATCCTCAGGCATAACACGGACACATCCAGGACGCGCCAAATCTCATCACGCTTCTGAAGGGGGCTCAAGATGTTTACAACATGTTGGGCAAGAACTCGGGGAGGCTGGAGAATGGGCCCGCATGAGAGTCCCACGCCCCGCGATCCTTCCATTTCAGTGGACTGCCCTCATCTCCCGCCACCCCCCAACCCCGTCCCATGCATGGCTCCAGGGAGAAACATGCCTACAAAGGGTCTGCCTTGGGCACTGAAGAGGCTACAGAAGTACACGGGGTTATTTGCATTCCCCGGCAACCCACAGCCAATAAAGTTTAGTGAGTTACAAATGAACGGTTATGCTAAAAGTTGCGTTCACTTGGGTTTGTACCCCACGCCTTGGGCCTCCCTGGCCCACCGACGAACAGCTAACTTTTACTGAGCACTTGCTAAGTGCTTGGCACTCTTCTAAGAGGTCTCATTTACTAACCCACTCCATCGTCATGATGACCTTGCCGTTCTCATTTTACGGATGAAACTGAGCACAGAGAGGTAGAGTAACTTGCCAGAGGCTGCACTGCTGGCAAGTGGCCGGTCTGGGATTCAAACCCAGGCCAGTTCCATTGTCCCTCCTCTGAACCACACGGGCTGCCTCTCAGCCGGCAGTGAGGCGGCCTCCCACATGTGAATCTCAGGAACCGGGTCACTCACACACCTGAAGGGCAGTTCCAAGAACCTACGGACAACAGTAAGTGAGGACTGACTGCGCTGTAAGCTGCCTCCCTCCGCCATCACCCTCTCTCACTCCCGTGAGAATGAGGCCGTGGTCAGGCCGCAGGGCCAGGGCGGAGAGGAAGCTTCGTGCTCGTCGTTGGCACCAAGCTGAAATCGTAACCGACAAGGGCGTGGATAGTGCTGAAAACAAGGTTACTGCCCTGCCCTCTGTTGGCCTCCCTCCTGCCCACCACTGTTCTAACTAAAAAGTATTCATGTCATCAAAGGAGGAGCCCAGAAGTTAGAACTAAACCTGCTGGGTAAGGACAGCTTGTAAGTGTATGCTTTTCCCTAATTACATAGTATCTTGTTAATTTGGAAATACTACCTTGGTTATAATGACTCAGAAAGGAAGAGCAAAACTTGGGGGAAAAATACTGCCCAACTCATCTTTTTAATGCACACGTATCTCTTCCCGTCTGGATGTTTTGTTGGTTCTTCGCCTGCTCTAAACACAGAAGGTAAGCTGAAGAAACAAGAGGACTCGCATTCTTAAACACCCAGCCCAGCTATTTCGGCGGATTCCGATAAGCAGATAGCAAGATTAATTAAAGAGGTAAGGGAGACACTGATGGACGACACAGATTGGCTATCTGCTATGCTCCCGGCCAACATTCTCCAGGGGTCTCATCTCGGGTACATTTACCTGGGTCACTGGAGATCACAGGAATCCTATCAGCTTCTTACTGGGCCAGTGGAAAGAGATGATGTAAGAACATAGCGCCAGCACAATGCTGGTCCATGTCTCAACACTGGTAAGGCCATCTTTAGACCTGAGCTGCTGGAACGGGGTCCAGTTTGGGGAGCCTAAGTTTTCATTAGCCCCAGTTAGGTGCCGGGCACAATACAAAACATATCAAATTTACTCTTCATCACAAATTAGGGAAAGAGGGCTCAAAAAGGTGAGGTACCTTATCCAATGCTACAGTCAGAGGGGTACTGAAGTGGGTGTCTGGCAGATTTCCATGCCAGCAGTGCACCTTATGAAATTAAACATAGTGACACAAAAAATAATTGTGGAGGGGAGAAAGAAATAATATATTGGTTGTGTTTTAAACAACTAAAAAGTCCAAGAACTACAAAATGGAGCCAGAGGGACCTCTATCATGAGGGTGAGATATAAGCCCTAGTGATAAGAGATGTTTTCTTAATGGTAGTGATTTAACTTTTCTGGTGAGGTGGGTACTATAGATGAAATTTATCTTGCAGATCTAATGGGATTTCCTCTTCCTCCACTAATTGATCACAAAAATACTGCTACCTAAGTCACAAGGTTAAAAGAAAAAAGATATATTGGTCAAAATAAATTTTAAAAAAACAACTCTCTCCCTGCACTAATGCTTGGAAAATGGATCCAAAAGCATATTCTTAGATGATCTAATGAAACACAGTCAAATACAGAAAGTAGACAAGATAGAGATGATAAACTCCAATGATCTCGGAGAGACAAAAGAGAAAAAAGAAAAGAAAGGCAGAAAGTAAAATTGCAGAAATGGAAGATTTTATTGAAAGAAAAACAGACATAATCGTGGATCAGAAAACAATCACCAAACTTACAACGGAATAAACATGAAAAAAAAAAAATGAGCCATCCCTTTCCTGAAATCTAAGGACCTAAATTATACAATTCGAAAATAATCATGAAAAAAAGAACATGACCCACCCTCTTCCTTCCTTTGGAGAATGTGGAGCCCAGCTGGTCTTGGGCCTTTGACAAGCACAATCTCATGTTACAGCAGGAATTTTCAACAGGGGGCGACACTGCCCCCAAGGGGTTGAAAATGGGTTCTTCTGGGGTGAAAAGAATCTACTCTGTAGGCACAGAGCCCAGATATATGTATAGCCCATAAACAACATACTGTGGTATTACACTGTTGGGCAAATAAATATCTAAGATGGTGCCTTAAAGGGGACAAATTTTTTTTAAAAGTTGAAAAATACTGCCTTACACAAATTCTGATTTGGCTTTTCATCCGAAATGTAATACCGAATTCTAAAGCCCCTTTCTCAAACTCACGTGGGTTTCCTAACTGAAGGAGTGAAAAATGAAAATTAAAAACATGTGGCCAGAAAGCGGGAGGTAAAGGGCAGGCAAACATTTTATAATGCCTAAAGGAAAAAAAGAAAAAGAGGTGCGTTTTCCCATTAGTTTAATCATCTGGGGTGTCCCTGGTAATAAAAAGGTGACTGCCCCTGGAAAACACGGGATGAGGGAGGCGCAGAGCTCGCTGGCCAGCCCGGCCACCCCTTCCGGGCCCCCAGAGAGTGGTGGTGTGGGGGCCTTCCTCAGAAGACTGCATGGAAGAAAGCCACACTCTTTATTTGAAGACCGAAGCAGAACATGTGAGCTGATGAACTGCAAAGACAAATTGCAAATCACTGACACGTGGTTACTGAGAAAACTTAAGAGCGTTTGCTGCGCACCCTTCCCTCCCGCGCACCAAAATTTCCGAGGAATCGAAGTATTAATTCTCTACACTGCTTGGATCCCCGGAGTAGGACCTAAGAACTTCTGAGTACGTGAGCTATGCCTCTGGCTAAAAGATTTGTATTTCTAAGGACCTATATGCGAAAGACAAGAGAACTAGAAAGCTAAGGCCAACGCATTCTGGTCTTTGGCTTCCCGGCCCAGGTTAGCCTAGGTGCCCGTGTGTACATTTCCAAACCTGCACCGGGGAGCCGGGGGCCTAGGCAGGACCGCCTCAGAGGAACTCAAACCAGCAGCGTGGGTGGCTATCCTTGAAGAAAAAGGAGTAGGCATGACAGAGGCTCCCCGCTGGCTGGTGGTGGATCAGAGACCACAGGGAGTCCCCGAGGAGGACAGAGAGGGGCCGAGGGCCCCGGTGATCACCTTCCAGCGGCTTCACGATCTGGAGTTTCTCAGGCAGGTAGGAGCGGCTGCTGAAGGACATGCCCGAGAAGCCGGTGAACTCGGAGAAGCGGGAGTGCGTGCCCAGGGACATGATGCTCTCAGTGGGTGTAAGGGAGCCCCCGCTGAGCAGCTCGCCTTTCTCCGCCAGCTCCCTGAGCTTCCTCTCCTGCTCCTCCTCGAAGAACTTCCTCTCCGACAGGTAGTTTTCCCGGCGGAGGGACAGCCGCCTCAGCGCAGTTTCCAGGTCATGGGAGCCCGGGGTGCCCGGTGTTCCCGGCTTCTTACTCTGCTCGTTGTTTCTGGAAAGAGCGGAGATGGGATGAGCATGGGACACCAGCAGGGGGCACCGTACAACACATAAGGAGGCCTTAATGCTGTATGTACAAGGGTGGTTGCAGGATTCTCTAAGAAAACCAAGACAAGCTGTTGAAATACAGGTAAAAATGGTGAAACAAAGGCCTGTCCTGAAGAACTAATTCCCTCTGTTGCTTTTTTTTGGGGGGGGGTTGGGGGTGGATAGAAAGGAGCAGAGGGAATAACACACTCAGGCAGAATGAAAATTTGCACATATGATGTAAAATCCAGTCCCTATAAACACACCCTTAGGAAGAAGCTTTCTTCGGTTGCAGCTCCTAGTTACCAGACGGGCACCGAGCTCAAGGGATGCTTCTCCTCCTTCCTGAGTTTTAGGAGCTGAAAGCTCAAAACTGTTCTAATCATGCAGTTTCACAACAGTCCAACCCAGTTAGTCAGAAAAGCCAGTTTTATTAAGGCACAAGAATAGTGTGCTCATAGTAGACAATGCTGGGGCGTGTTCTGCAGGGCTTCAGGATGGAGAGGGACTGACCACTGCTGAGGAAGGCCCACCGCAGGGACACTCGGTGTGGCAGGTACCTGTGGGGTACCCTGCATCCCACCTCCTGAGGCAAACCAGGTTCTGGTCATGAGATAGTGCCTGAGCCCTCCTCAGCCTTTCAAACATCCCAGCCAGAGAAGAGTTCATAAAACAAATGTCTATCCTTTAGCCTTAACAGTGAAGACGAACAGAAACAAATATTCACTCATCTACCCCTTCAGCATTTTTCAGAAAAGCAGACTTCCTGCTGCATCCTGTGATACCTCCTTAAGCTGGTTAAAATATCAGTGTCGAGGATGAGCATGGGCTGAGCGGGTGGGTAAAACACACTGGAGAGCTAAAAGGTCAATATTTCTCAGGTGACTCTTATCAGTCTCTCTCTCTCCTGATTACTGAACCTGTGTTCAATCCACACCACCTCTCTCCAAAACAGGTAAAAACTCCTGGCTGGCTCACCCCATGTTGGCCGACTCTGCTTCCAGGATGATGCTGTTGGTCTTGTTGTCCAGGACGACATTGCCAACGTCGCTGCCATAGAAGCTGGACCGGGGGGTGCTGACGCAGCTGGACAGGAGAGAGTTCATGGCCGAGGACTGGTTGGAGCCAGGGATGTTCATGGGGGAGGGTGTCAGAGACCTCTGCTTGACGACCTGGTTGATGTTTCTCACGGTCTCGAAGACTCGCTTCTGGTGGCTGGGGGGAATACACAATATCATCCATGAATACGCAGGTGCAGGAGTGACCTTGGTGTTAAACCCTCCAAAAACTGTCAACTGAGAAGCCAAAAAGGCAGCTGGCCCTGGTGAGTGCCCAAGCAACCTGCCACCCTGTGTCTTCCATGTGTTTCTTACAGTGTTGGTTGGAATTCAAGAGACTCACCGCCCACTGAGTTTAGGGCTCTAATGTGTGCTTGTGTCCTAAAGGTGGGGCTAGCAAGAGAGATACTGTTTTATACCTCCCTTAAGCGTGACCTGCAAATAAAAATACTTAAGGGGTGCTCTGTCTCCCCGCCAGTTTTCTTTCTTCATGACAGTCACTAGAATGCAAATTCCAGGAGGGCAGTGTTCACTGCTCCGCGCATAACAGGGCTCAACAAATATTGGTAGAATAAGTACTTCTGGACGATTCGTATGGTCATGTGCTGCTTAATGACAGGGATACGTTTTGAGAAACGCATTGTTATGCAATTTTGTCACTGTGTGAACGTCATAGAATGCGTGCACACAGACCTAGACGACAGAGCCTATTGCTCCTAGGCTACAAACCTGTGTGGCATGTTACTGCGCAAAACAACACAAGAGCAAATCAAGCAGAAGAGAAAAATGCAATCGAGGGATGCGGAAAACCCGGGGCATATGAGACCGCTGCAGGCATGACGTGTCATACTGTTTTATAGCAAACATTTTTTTAAGTAGAAAGACTATACTCTAAAAAAATAATAGAAGTATAATAAATACATAAACCAGTAACCTGGCCATCTATTATCAAGTATTACACGGGTACATAATTGTATGTGATACACTTTTGTGACCGGCGGGGCAGGTCTGTTCACACCAGCATCGCTGCAAACATAACGCGTTGTGCTGTGGTATGACGACAGCTGTGACCACTAGAGGGTGGGAATTTTCGGCTCCATTATAATCTATGGACCACCACCATGTACGTGGCCCATTGTTGAGCAAAATGTCATTATGCGGCACATGGCTGTGTATAAAAAAGGTGAGTCTTAAAGTTTGCCTTAAACTTCTGAGATGATAAACACCAGATGAGTCTGTTTCTAGAAACTGCTGTTTCTAAGAGCAGAACCACATATTCTGATATCCATGTGCTCCCTTTGAAGGAGAAAAAGGCACATTTCTTCCTTCTAGGATGAGGTGTCACACCGGCACCGAGGTGTAGG
Organism: Mormoops blainvillei; assembly: GCA_004026545.1. NCBI lineage: Eukaryota > Metazoa > Chordata > Mammalia > Chiroptera > Mormoopidae > Mormoops > Mormoops blainvillei. Next base: position 94,766 of record PVJD01004576.1, on the reverse strand, counting down.
GGCGCTGGTCACCCAGGACGCCTCTTTAGCTCTGCCTGCGGGATTTCGGTACAGAGGAAGCACAATGGAACCAGTCCCACGGGCCCCTCAGAAACACGTCAAGGTGGGCCAGGCACAGGGCCTCGAGTTAGGGAGAGAGACACAGGGGCCAATATTCCTAAATGGGTCCAAAGGGAAACGGAAGCGTATTTTTTCTTTTCCTAGAAGGTGTTAAAATTTTTTTTTAAATGATATTTTTCTTTGAGAGGAAAGATAAAAATGAATGGAGGTGTCAAGGAGGAGCTTGTGTTAAGAGACGGAAAATACATCTCTCCGCTCCCAGCTTTCTGGAGGTTCCTAATGTATCTTTAAAACCTAACAAGAGGAGCTGGGGGATGTTGTCAGCTGTGTTCTCTTATTTCCCTTAATCTGTGGAAGGACCACAGTGATCGTTGTTGGAGCCTGAGGCCCAAACAGTGTTCGTTTTGACCATCACAGGTCACTACGCGGTCGCTCTGGGAAGCTCAGGGGTAAGGCCGTACGCGAGGTCTGGCGACTCGGGCTCTTCCAACTGTAGCTCCTTCCGCATCGTCCCCTCGATTTCGGCTGCCAGGGAGTCCTGGAAAAAGCCAGGAGACACACGTGTAAGCAGCAACTCAAATGTTCTATCTCCGAGAGAGCCACGTGCCCCGGCCGGCCATAGGAAGGTACACTGAAGCCCCAAAGCCCTCAGGCTTCCCACGGCACAAGGCTGACAGCATGTGCCATTGTCAGAGAGCCTGGCTAAGTGATCCCAAGGGCAGGTTCGAAATGCAGCAGGCACTGAGCACAGCAGGTCCCCACGGTGCTGAGCGGAAAGTCCCTTCGGTTCCATGTGGCTAAGGGTCTGAAGGTAAATCCTACATTCTCTTGGTTGAATCACGGGGCTGCAACTGTTGCCCCAGGAGAGGCAGAGAATTTACTTGGGGAGAGAGGACTGTGTTCAGAATGACACCGATGGGCAAATACCCACAGGCCACTAAGCGTGTGAGCCGTGAGAGATGGTGTCCTGCCCACATGGGCTGCACTAAGCTATTGTCCTCCCAGTCTGCAGCGTCTGCTAACTGCTCAGCTCACTCAGGACTCTGAACCACCTGTGCCGCTTCTCGTTGTGTGAGGTGGAGCCTAACAGACAATCCCACACACGGATACAGGTAGATGCCCAGGGTACCAGGTGTGGGCAGAGAAGCACCTGCTGAGGCCTCACAGGAGGTCGCCCATGTAGGACAGCCTGAAGCCAAGAGCTAAAGCCGTGCTAGCCAGCAGAACTTCCTGTGATGATGGGAATGTTCTCTTTCTGTCCAACAGGGGGGCCACCGGCCACCCGGGCCACTGAGCCCTTGAATGTGGCCAGTGTGGCTGAGGAACTGAATTCCTGATGGCATGTAACTTCAATTGATTTAAATACCTTTTCATGCATCAAGTACTTTAAAAGGAGGCATCTCCAAAAACAGAGCTGTGCCAACAGCTACAGAAGAAGGTGAGCAGAAGCTTTATCTCAGCAAACATGAAAGCTGAGGTCTCTTCAGAAGAAACCCAACCGCCGATTTCCAACTCGACTCTTCTCCTGTGATGGTTTAAATTTTAAAAAATACAGGTCTGTCCTGGAGAGAGCGGGGAATGCGATGGAGTGAATCCGAGTTGCACGGGGCCTGGGAGATCTCCACACCCAGATGAGAAGTCAGGAAGGAGGGAAACTGAGGTAAGAATTGTGCAAAGATACACGGGCTGGTCTGTGAGCTGACTGTGGTCAGCTTTAGGTTGAGGAACTGGAGGGGACAGAATGTTCTTTTTTTTAATCCTCACCTGAGGATTCTCTTCATTGCTTTTAGAGAGAGAGGAAGGGAGGGAGAGAAACATCAGTGCAAGAGAGAAGCATCGACTGGTTGCCTCCTGTATGGACTGGAGCCCAGACTGGGGTCTGTACGCATTCGGATAGGGGTTTGCACATGACCAGACCGAGGCTCAATCCCACAACTTAGGCATGTGCCCTGACTGGGAAGTGACCCCGCAACCTTTTGGTTATGAGACGATGCTCCAACCAACTGCGCCACACCAGCCAGGGCAGTGAAAAGAATGTTCTTTACTGGGACTCCTGGAATCACTGGATCACCAATCTGCTCCTGGGGACATTGACTATTTATGTTCGTACCTTTATTTTAGTTTCATTAGATTTCAGTCAAGTTGAGAGAACGAGAGAAAGTTCCAGCCTGACTTGGATATATGAAAGCAACAAAGAAAAAGAGGTCATGGTTTAGGAAAAGTGGACCAGACAGACAACAAGGGGTGGGGTGAAGGGAAAGAGCCCCAGGAAACACCAAATTCGGAAGGGATCAGGTTCCACAAACATTTACACAGCCACCTACTCCCACCTCACTCAGGGGAGTTTCTCTCCTCAGAGAATCTGGTATTTTACCAACCCGTAGAAACAGAGCCCAAAAATAAAAGTTGTGGGTAGTCTGTTCTTCAGTCTGTCCAAACACCATCCAAACCTAGTATCTATTAAGCACCTACAGTTCTGCCTGCAGGGTTGCAAAGGGAGGGAGGGAGGGAGGAAAATGCAAATGGACACAGTGCTCAGCTCCCAGGGCTTTGGTCTGACATAAGATAAAACAAGTCGGCTCACCAAGTGCTACAGGGACATGACCGGCCAGGGCAACTGCCCAAAACTAGAGGGAGAGTCAACCTCCGAGAAAACCCCCTTCTCAGCCATGTTCCCAGAAGTCCAAACAGGAAACAAGTCAGGCCGGGCTAAACAATAGACTGTGGGGGAAATCACATGAATAAAATAAAAATGCCACACCTAGCCCAGAGAGAAACACGTTTGTCAGATCACAGATACGAAAAGCCACCAGGAGAATGACTGATAAGCTGACAAAGAGCCTACAGGACCACACGGGCAATTTAGGAATTCTGGAATGCTCTCACGGGGCCACAGTGGCATGTACTCTCATTGGTCGGAAAAAACTAACGTCTTCCAAATATCTGAGGTTCCTACGAAATCTAGTTCCTACTATATCTCTCTCTTCAGAGCGATAGGAAAAAAGACGACAGATGCAGAAGTAGGGAAAAGAAAGAACCGATCTGTCTCACCAGCTAGGCTCAGAAGCTCTCAGCGCAAACCCAGGTCCAGGCTGCAGAAGCAGGGCCCACCGGCACAGGCTCAACCTGCCCTACCCCCCGCCCGAGCCGAGTACCAGGAGAAGCCCTGCCGCCCCCCGGGGGAGACCAGGAGCCTCAGGGCGCCGCAGCAGCACGCACCATGGGAAACAGGCCCAGCGAGTGGTAGCGCCGCGACGTGGTGTTGGGCATGGCCTTGTTCCGCAGGTTCTTGAGCTCCTCCTGTGCCTCGTGCAGCATCTCCATGCACTCCGCGTACTTGTCCTCCAGCTCGCGCAGCTGCAGGGGGCGAGGGAGACACCTCGTGAGCACCGGGGACACGCCCACCAGCCCCGCCCTGCCAGCTGCGGGATGCGCGCTGAGGCCCCCGCGCCCCGCGGCCTGAAGCCAAACGCCTGAAAGTCCTCCCGTGGAACGCGACTTACAGACCCAGAAATCTCCTAAGACGCTAACCAGGGGCAACCGAGATGGCGAACATCTTTAACCCAACGGGGCGGCAAATCGCGACAGCCTCGTTTCCAGGGAGTCTTTGCACGGGATCCCTTCACAGGGCGAGCTCTGTGTTTTCTCTTCCTGGACCGTTTATCCAGAGCCTGCGCACCCCGGGGCTGGGGGAGAGCCCCGCCTTCCGGCCGCGCACGACCAGTAACGGCATCGGTGGGAGTCGGCTTCCGAGTAAATACGGCATCCAGTTCAATATAAAAATGGTGGTTGAGGGCAACACGTCCCACAGCCCAGAGGCTGATGCCCTCAAACCAGCACTGGGGGCCCCGATGAAATGAGGGGGAGCCTCTTACCTCGGCCGTGAGCTGCCGCTGGGCATCCTTGGCCGCCCCCAGGTGCTGGACGAGTTCCTCATTTTCCACTGCGCACTGAAATGGGGCACGGGAATGTCAGCTTCTCGTTCAGGATGCTTAGGAAAGCCTAACTTTCCCCCTCTAATGACCTGATCTGTTAGGATCCTAAACACTTCTACCACGACGTTTATCTTATCCTGGAGGACATTTTCACTGTTTATGTAATTTTTGAAGGCAGTGTTTCCTACATCCATGCTCATTCTCTATGGCCCACTCCACCCCCACCCCCGCAGTCACAGCTGCTCTCCCGAAGCATTCACCTCCGGCTTCTAGCAAAGGCCTAACCCAGAAAACCCAACTGGCTTTGGCCACTTCATCTTAAATCTAAAGGGGGTTCTGCTCTGCTGCAGAACATAACCAGCATGGTATGTAAAAACAAATTCTAGACTCGATGATTCATAAGTTAAATTCCAAAACTCTGGAACTACAGCAGCTTTATTAGTGAATTCAACTAATGTGAAGATAACTCTTAGGAGACGAGTGGTGGTAAATGGTATACTATTGATTCTGCTAAGCTCTTCTTCTAAAGGGGCAGCCACTCCTAAGACATGGAACGGAAGGGCACTGTCTTCTGAGATAGGTGCCCCTTTTCGATCTCAGAACCACCCCTCCTGTATCATCCAGAGAAGCAGGGGCCTTACAGCTTTTGCCTTCTTCTGTAGATCGACTATTTGAGACAGCAGGTGTGTGATTTCCTCCTGCTGGCGGGCAGCATCTTCGGTCTTCTTGGCCAGTTCCTCGGAGATACTAGCGATCTGCACGTTGGCGTCCCCTTTGACCCAGAAACAATCGCAAGATTAAGTCAGAAAGCAGACCAAGAGAGAATGGTTCCTTTGTGCTTTGTACCAGGAAAAGTGTCTCTATTACAAGACGAGGGCAGGACTGGGGGGCAGGGTGGGGGTGCGGTGGTCGTGAAGAAGGCAAATAAAGAAGGAACTGAGAGCAGCCGGTGTGCTCTACTACGGTGAAGCGAAGCAGGGAGGCTTCCTCCAGCTCCGCCTGTCCGGAGAAGGAACCCGGCCCCCAGCGGCCAGGTCACAGGCTGGGTGGGAGGGCCCGACCCCCCGGGGCCGAGGCTGCCTCCCCAGAGAAGATCGGGCAGCCAGTGTGAAGGCGGGTCTCGCCAAAACCTGCTTTCCACCCACGAACCGGGCTAAATCATCCACAGGAACTCCTGGTGAGCCTGCTCTAGAAACGAAATACTGCCCTGCACGAAACAATTCCCTTGGGCGTTTTCAACCCATATTCAGAGCCATGACTCACTTTACTGGATTTGAACATAGGGTGTGTTTCATTGACTTAGTATTTTGCTGAAACTCAAAATAGTCTGTGTACCTCTTTGTCTAATCTTAACTTGTAAACTTACAATGGAGAGGGTGAAAAGATCTCTTGCCACAACTTTCCTAAATCAAATGCAGAAAGCACTTTTTCCACATCTTTCAACATAGGACTCTGAAGCTACTCCATGAAATAATTCCAATATTCTAATAGAAAGCAAAATTAAAATTAAATACCCATCTCGGCAAGAAACTGAGACAATGTATGACTGACGACCTAGCCCCCAGTTTCCCACAGATCAGGGGGAGGGATGCCACACAAGATGGGGGAGACCTCTAGTTTTATGCAAAATGCTACTGAGCCCCCGCTGGCAGGGAGACGGCACTTTGTCAGGGGATATGAATCTGTCTGGTCTTAATGATGGCAGATGCAGCAGCAAAGAGAGGGAGCAGGAGGGGGGCGAGGGCCAGTGACATACTCAGCTCTTTCACGCAGTCATTGACCAGCTGCTGCTCCTTCTCTTCGTAGGTGATGGTCTCCGTCTTCAGCTGGCAGGCCTGTGGACAAGGCCAAGGTCAGAGGCCCCATATTCACACCCGGCCTGGTGGAGTCCTGTCACCCACTGCACCCTCAAATACAGAAGGTCAGCCTGAATCCCCTACTTAGCTAACCAATCTCAGTATCTCAAAGCTGAAAAATGTACCACTAGAGGGCACTGCACAAAGCCATGCACCCTGGTGCTATACACCTGCTTGGCCATCCTTGTGTCAGATCTGTCTGTCTAATCATTTGTGTCTGTCCTGGCTCACAACCCGAACCCCTCTGTAACCCAAACAGTGCCTAAGACACAGCTCTGCCTACCACGGGCATTCTAAGGGTAACCACAATGAGAGTGGCTAACATATTCACCTACTATGTACCAGGCACTGTCCTGGGAGGTTCTGAGTTGAAGTTATGCCTGTTGCAATCAGCAAAGAGCAAAAGCACAGTACAGTATGAGCGCATTAAAATTCAGAGGCCCAAGAGCTATCCCATGACTCCGTAATAGCTTGCTCCCGGCTAAAAAGGTGGGAAGATAGAGATCAAAGGGGCCGGGTTAGACAGGTGTCTCTGAGCCCTCAGGTTCTGGCCCCAGAGGGACTCTACCCTCCTGAAAGCTGAGGTGGGGTAGCCAGACTGCAGGTGGGATCGGATTCCCTGGCTTACTTTCGGTGAAGACTCTGACAGAGGGACCATGGCCGTGCACCCAGGACTAGAGCGGTTACCCAGCGCAGACGCTGGGAGGGGCCGCACCAGACTCAGAATGGAGAGCCCTGGGCTGTAGTCTGGGCTCGGCCACTGGCTGGCAGAGAGAGTTCAAACAACCCATCGGTAAACTAGCGGCTGGTAGCAGGGAGCTGAGGTCTAAGACAGCATGATCCTTTCCTCGTGCCTAACAGTGTTCTGTTAAGGCCAGACGTGAGGGTCTTTCAAACGTGTGGGCAAGTTCAAGGTGACAGGTGGTCTGCCCTATTGGAGGGGCTTCTGGAAGCTCTGTGCCAGCTCGGGTGGGAATCAGCCCAAACTTGACAAACAAGGGCCTGACAAACAGGGCTGCACCGTACCTCTGGCTAAACAGCACAAACACCCGGATGCATAAGACAAAAAGCACTACATTTGCTGTTCTAAACTCAGTGTTTCTAGAGAGGGACAGTGGGTGAGGAGAAATAATGTGGGGTCTGGACTCACAGAAACTTGCAAATCCTGACTTTGTCATTCACTAGCATGAGTGACCTTGGGAGATGAAAACACCCAGCCGCCTGGGTCCCGGGTTTCCCATTGGAAATGAGACTCCCAAGTCACCAGCTTCCAGCCTTATTGTGAAGGTTTAAAAAAATAATGCAGGCCAAGTACCTAGCACAAAGACTAGCCAATCAGATACTCAAAAGCATGAGCTCCCAAGTTGCCTCTGCTCACCCTTGTTCACTGTCTAAGGAGTGTCTCCAAGTTCTTGGGTCCTATTTCCTCGGGTACTATTCCATGTCACCTGCACTGACATGAACATGAGGCTTTCACACCAGGCCTCTGAGTCCGGTCTGTCAGAGCTGGAGAACCCCAAGAAAAGACCCCACGGCGGGAGCTTTTGCCCTCACTGTGAAGGGGGACAGGTGGCTACCCTTGCCACGTGCTACATCATTTGCCCGTTGGTCCGACCCAGCCCAGGCCACGTGGGCTGCCCTGGGACGCAACACCTAGCACGTAAACGAGGCCTTGGGGCAGCGGCGAGCCAAGGTTCAAGTGGTTCTTTCAGCTGGTTGCCTAGCCGTCACCATGGCTATTCTCACCAGATAAGGCAAACAGGGCCACCACCCTCCCAGACGGGGGAAGGGCAGAGCGCGGACCTCACCTCGGATCGAAGTACCACGTTCTCCTCTTCAAGGTCCTTCAGCTTCTTTTGAAGAGAATCCAGATGAAAGTAATTCTGGACGGAGGAGGATGACTCATTCCTCTTCAGCCTGGGGAGAAAGTCCGATCACTCTCTAGGGAGAGCCCCACTCCTCCCGCCACCTGATACAGTACAAGGCACGAAGGGCCATCTCCAGGAGAGCCATGAAACGTACAGGCATGACAATGGCCCATCAGGCGGCTCCCTCACCCCCAGGACAGTGGCACCTGCCAATGCTCAGGTTCGTTCCCACTTCAGACTCACATCCCAACCCTTGTCCACAATTTGCAGTTGCCACATTGTCTCAGAATTCAGGGGAATCAGCTCTATGGGGAGCCTACGCAATTCCAGAATACCTGGGACTTTAATACTTAAAATGCACTTCTATGTGCAACAACTGTTTTAAATATATTAACTCATTTAATGTATTTAAAGATGAGGGGGGTACCCCAAAATAGCTGGAATTATCTTCTGGAGGGCTGGCCCGTTGAAGTATGCCTCCCCTGCTGGGTGAGTGTTCTAGAAACCCATCTGTAATAGTGTGCCAGCTGGTGGTGGTGTGAGAGGCTGCATCCGGCCCTGGTGAATTTTTCTGAAGACTTTTTAAATGCATTTGCCTGTTTCATGATGGGTGATTTACGAGCGCACCTGCCCACACTGCACTGGATGTTCAGCAGTTTTTGACCAAAGACAGCATGACTTGCATGCCCCACCCTCCCTAGTCACCTGATCTCACCACAAGTGACTTTTTTTGTTTCCCCGGATGAAAAGAGTCCTCAAGGGGAAACGTTTGCCAGTGTGGAAGAGGTGAAACAGAAAACAGCAGTAACACTAAAAGCTGTCAAAATTGATAGGTTCAAAACCTGTTTTGAGCAGTGGAAAAAACGTCTTGATAGGTGTATTGTATCAAATGGAGAGTACTTTGAAGGTGACTGAAGTTTAAACACGTAAGAATAAGTGCACGAGTTTTATAAATAAATTCCAAGGGTTTTTTCAGGTCCCCCTAAGCACATATATTAACTAATTTAACTAAGTGCTATTATTATCCTCATTTTACAATTGAGGAAACAAGCAGAGAGAGGTTGAGTAACTGGGCCAAGAGCGCATAGCTGGTAGGCCAGCGTCGGGAACTGACCTCAGGCCACCGGGCTCTGGAGTTCATGCCGCTAACATGAGGCTCTGCTGGCTCTCATAGAAGAGCCCACACCTCCTGTCCCCAAGGCCTTGCCACAGTGCCTCAGGCTCCAGAACCCTACAGTTCTTCTACCAGCAGAGCCCATCCTGTGACCCACAGACAGACCTGGCCGAAAGAGTCTAAACTCGCAAATGAGCATGAAGATCCCATTAGAGAAAGACCTGTCCTTCCACATTCCCCTAAAACAGTGAACTTGATCTGTGTGAGGCCCTCAGAGAGGCCTGGTCTGGAGGGGGCCGGGAGCAGCTGGCCTGCACTGCTGGAGAAGGCGGTCGGCCCTGCCTAGGCAACTCGGAGGACGCGGACAGCGGGCTGCCTGTGCCCTGGCGCCTGACACACACCCCGCCCTGGGACTTACGGGGTGGAGCACGCGGACCCCGGCTCGCTCTCCTCTGCGGCGCTGGTGTAGAACTGAAGCAGCTCATCCTTCATGGACAGTTCATGCCGGAGCTGAGACACCTGCACAGGCAGAGCCGGGGGCCTGTCATTCACGCCCCATACATAAAGGTATCCCCCCTGGTGCTGAGACACCTATTGCCCAGTGACAGCACTTTAAAAAATTCCTCATTAAAAGAGAAGGCCTGTCACTGATGTGTGCTACTCCAAGAAAACAAACAGTTGAGCGTCATCCCACTTGAGAAAAATACAAGGAACTACTTTTTTAGCAAAAATGGCTCGGCCTAAATTTGTGATTTTTACTTTGGTATGGGGAAGAGGTGAGAGGGGACTAGAAAGTTCTCGAATGACGTTTGGTGGCACGAGACAGCATTGGGGCTTTACAAGTAGCTGGGCAAATGACCAGAGAAATGGATCATATTACCAAATGCAAGACGAAGCCATGGACGTCTGCCAGAACCAAATCCCGCCTGGAACCAGGGCTCTGGGTGGGCAGCTACGAGCAGCACGACAACCCTCACTCTCACACCTGGAAAGCCTCATGGTCCCACCCTGTGACTGCTGCCCACCCTGACGCAGGAAGCTCTGCTCACTGTTGTCGGCCTGCCTGCACTTTTGTCAAGCCCTGAGCATCCTGAGCCCACGTGATGATCTGGACTCTTGGAGGAAAGGGAGGGTGGCTGGTCCAGCACACCCAGGCCTGCCCTGGGGTGGGGCACTGTGTACCTACCAACTCAGGGAGGCCTGTTCCCACTGTGGAGATCCCATGCCCACAGTGGGGGGGAGACACAGAGAATCTGAGTGTCAGGAAGGCTGCGCTCTGTGTCCAGGGGGCCGCTCCGGAACAGGCAGCTCTGGGCCAGGACTTGGACGAGGCCTGCGGAGGGCCTCTCCGAATGGGACCCGTCCCCGCCCCCTCGTCTTTGACCACGCCTGCAGCGCCCTCTGCCCGGCGCCTCACCTCCTCCCTGATGTGCTCCACCTGCTCCTCCAGAAGCTCGTTCCTCTCGGTGAGGGTCTTGTTCTTCTTCAACAACGACTGGCCAATCCGGGCAGCCAATTCTAAATCCCGCTCTTTCTGTGAAAGGCAGAGGGAGAGCAGAGATTGAAAAAAATACTCGGGCCTCCTGAAGGAGCCAACAGAGCTCAGTGCCAGTGGAGGAAAACAGAGGCATTTAGAAATCAGAAAGGGATGAATAATGCACCATCCATTCACCAGCACGTGCTACCCGTTCAAAGAGGTGTGTGCTCTGCCCACGTAAGGTGCGGGAGCTACGCAGACTTCAAGCAATGAAAGGAAACCTGACCGTCTGATGAGAACAACAGGAAAAACCTGCTTCCAAAACATTTCTCTGCAACTGCTTCTGGCATTTGAGTAGTCACTTGATAACTGGTCTCTCTGGAGAGACCTGAGGGCTGGGCTCTCGTATTGCCAGAGACCAGCCCATGGAAACACGCCGTGACCATTTGCTGGATGAATGAATGAATGCAGAAATTCCAATTCCGAAGTGCGCCTTCAGTAACGCCAAGAGGAGGCACAGGGAGGCGGCCTCTTCAGCACATGCCAAGCTGGCGTTTACAGAGCTCCTTATAGTTGCCTCATATAAAACAAAAATGCTTCACGTTACTTAGACATGCAATATGTTTCTCTTACTTAAAGGGAAGCTATTGGGCTTTATTTAAAAACAAAAAAAAACTTCCAAAAATGGAGAGAAAATGCATAAAATGACCCAACTTCAGAGCCGAAGATGTGTTCAAGACACAGAATATTCTGTTTAGCCGATGACATCACTTGGAGCAGAGCTGTACAGTGAGGAAAATCTTTAGTGGCCTATAAGGGATTCAGCTGCCTTTATGGGTGAAGAGATATCCCCTGACAGTTGGGACAGTGGGGCAGCCTCCGCCGCCCGATGCGAACTTCCTGACCCCGCTGGAGGGGCTGCTTGCCACTATGGTTAGATTCAACTCACTCACTTTTAGGTGGGGGTTGGCAAGGGGAGGAGAATTCTGGAAAACTAAATTAGTTTAGAAGCCTATGCTAATTATTCTGTTTACCTGGTCTAAAAAGCAAATGAACGGCAACGTGTAGTTGTTAAGAAAAATAGCATAAATGGAGCCACTTTAAAATGGAGCCGGAACTCCCATCCCAGAAGAAATGTCTTGCACGTCTTTTGCACGTCTTAGGCCTCAGACCTTTGAGCTGTTAACAGGGCACAATAACCTTTGAGCCAAGAGACTCAGGCAAAACTCTGTGTCCCAAAGAACTGTTGACGAGCACAACCAGAAAGCAGATATTAGGACTACCTGACTGATGGCTACTGGACCGAAAATTAAAAACATTCTTTAGAATAAACATCTGTTCTGCACCAGTAGAAATGCCTTCCTTCTATTGATGGAATTGTTCTCATTGCCTTCCCATTAATACCTATCGCCTCTGACTCCTAATTGGAACATTATTTGGGTTTCTGCCTCCATCGGTGCTTCCCGGGTATTCTATTTCTTTTTTTTTTTTTAATCTCAAATAAATGCTTGTTACCTCTCACTTCGAAAAGCCTTTTATTTTTAGGTTAACATAGTTAAGAACAGGAGAAAAAGAAAGTTGGGGTGGAGTCCTACCTTCTGATCTGCTACTCATTAACTATGTGGCCTACGCCAATGGCTTCTACTCACCAAGGGTCAGGTAGATTCTAGACTAGTTTCCTCCAAAGACACGTTATGACTTTTAGCAGGCTGAGAATCATTTTAGTAATGGCAACTGACAGTCTGGTTTAAGTGAAATTCCACAGCCCGGAACTGAAATACCAAAGTGCCTTCCATGTAATGAGGGTATCATGTCACATCTAAACTGTATATTTACTTAGGTGAGTACTGGGTCACAACCTAAGGTGTGTTTCTTGCAGCAGGTACTGGCCCACAGTTTACCTGCTCCAGGTGAACGGACCTGCTCGGAAACTGTGCGAGTTTGGGTCCTGATGGAACATCCATCCCTGGCCCGGCTCCCTTGTCTGTCAGAGGGAGGAGTGCGGAGGGGCAGACTGGCAGAGATAACCTTCCAAAATATCTAGCTTCATGATTCATTGGCTTGTACGATTAAAACAAAAAATCAGCCGCTTTTATTTCTAACTTCTTTACTCCACACAATAGCAGCACGCCTTCCCCTTGCTCACCTCAGGCGTTCACGGAATTACCAGAGGTCAGAGTGTCACTTGGGAAGACTCTGGGTTTGACAGGGATTTGGCCCTTCCTCCCACACAGGTGATGGGCTCTCCCCACCCCCCCACTCCGCCTTTGACTGTGCTAAACCCTGTAACTGCTGTCACCCCGTCCCAGATGCCGGCCCGGCCGAGGCTCACGCCAAGTGAGCCATAAATACCTCCAGCTCATTTCCACAGTCTGTGCCTCCCAGGCGCGCCCTCCCGTGGAACCAAGGGGGCCATAAGACTGCCCGCTCAAGCGAGATGCTCATCTCTTGTGGTCATCCATGCCAGCCACGGTGCCTACCAAGGAGGGTCCTATCTCAACATCCCTTTATCACTCCCCAGACTCAACAGCTGTCCTTGTCTGGTATCTGGAGGGAAGGACCCAAAGGAATTGTGTGAGGGAACTTGCACACCCACATGTCCAGGGGCTGACTTAAAGTCCCCACGTAGTCCAAGCGACTTCAGCCAGTTAACACACAGTTAAAACTGTGACACCAAAGTCCATTTCCCTTTGGAAGTGTGGCCTCCACCAAGTCCACTCAAATCTACTCAATTCCACCACTAGAGCAAGTCCTCAGACGGAGTACCCAACAGGTGCTTAAATGCCCATTGGCTCATTGCCTCACAGTTCTTTGTCTCCATCATGCAAATATGTGGGTTCAGAACAAGTCACCCCAAGATGCACCCCTGTGGTGTGCAGGGTTTGAGCTAAAGGCAACTTCTGCTGCTCCCTTAGCTACCTAGAAGAACTTACAGAAGGGTCATGGCCCATAGTAAGAGGTTATGAGAGATAACCCTTCACCTATCTAAAGAGCAGAACAAACTTCTATTTACTGAGCATCTGTTCTTCTTATCATCCTGCAATGACCCTTTGAAGTCCCTAAGGCACCTTACCTCTTCCCTGGCTCAGGATGTCTTAGATGCTCACGGTCCCTCTCTACCTCTGAGCCTCTCCTGCACGTGGGGTCTCCGACTCCCTCCTGCACGTGGGGTTCCCATACGCATGTCTGTGTTCAATCTGGTAATTTCCTCTTGCTAACCTGTCTCGTGTCTGTCTGACTATCAGGCCAGCCACAAGGGCCTTGAAGGTGGAGGAGAGTTGGCATCTCCCCCACACCTGCAAGCCGCTGAGTTCCTACAAGCACAGTCATTCACTAAGTCTTAGCCACAGTTTGTACACAGATGCCGCTGAAAACAAATCAAGCAAAAACGATAATAACGAAGACCAGCTGGGAAAGGCCGTGCAAGAGCAGGGGAAGCGTGCTGAAGGCTGCTCACGGCACACCGAGGCCAGGGCCCAAGGGGAACTGGCCACAGGAAGAGAAAGAAGGGCGAGTGGGTGAGTTCAACAACCGCGCCCCTTGCCCCTCCCCGTCACATCCTCAGCCTCACCCCTGCCTGCCCCACTGATGCCAAGCTCTCACCTCTACCCCCAAAATCTAGTCTTTACAGGAAAATAAAGAAAACTCTCCACTGGAAAAAAGGGAGAGGGGGCAAGATATTACAGTAAAACTCTTTACGGATGGAATCAAAAAACTGAACAAAAGTTATCATAGTATCTCTGGTTTTTCTTTACTAAGGTGGCAGGCTGGTTAGGTTTCTCTTGGAGGAATGAAAAAGAACTTCCATTTCTTATAACCAGCCAGCAGCTGATAAATGTTTACTTCTGAAATACATACAGGAGAACAGCTAGGAAGTGACCACTGGATTCGACGACAGTGAGAATAAAAGACTACAAATAAATAATTTAGGCCCTTGGAAATAAGCTACTAAAAGAATGGGAAAGGTGGCCTGGTGGAGCTCCCTCTCACTGTGCTCACTCCCGCCTCACAGATACGCTCTGTTTCAAAAGCCCCTGACTTGCGTCTCAGCCCCTTTACCCGATGAACACAAACCCTGCAGCGAGAGAGCAGCCCGCCTCCCACACTCAGCGGGGAACTCATCTCATTCATCAATTTCAGGATAAGAAGCCTGACTAAGGGGCCCTTGGAGGAGCCCTCTCCGTAACTGAGGAGGAGGCGAGCTTCGCCCGAAGGTAAGCTCCAAACGGCAGCCAGCCCGGGCAAAATGCTGGATCCTCTTTGTGTCCAGCCCAGAAGCAAACTCTCCACGCTGGCCGTGCCTTGGCATCCTCTGCAAATCCCCCCAGTGCTTCGCCTGGACACGGCAGGCGTGCAAACCAAAGCAAACGATCACGATCAGAGGAAACGGAACCAAAGCTGCACAGTACAACTGTCACATGGCTGGGCCAGTGAGACATTAACCAGGAAACACCCCTCTTCCAAAGAAAGACAGTGACTCAGATGCAATTCTTATCAGGATGAGAAGAATGGCACATACAAAACATACAGATACACACGGGCCATGGCCATGATGAGTCACTAAAATAAAACCAAGGTAGCACAACACAGAGCCACCTGAGAAATGGCCCCACAAGTCCTCTTTTCAGTAACTCAATTATTTTAGAAGACAATGGCATATTCTTTATACATTGACATACATTTAAGAAATTAGCTTGGAGAGCACCGAAGTATT
Organism: Mormoops blainvillei; assembly: GCA_004026545.1. Classification (NCBI taxonomy): domain Eukaryota; kingdom Metazoa; phylum Chordata; class Mammalia; order Chiroptera; family Mormoopidae; genus Mormoops; species Mormoops blainvillei. Next base: position 79,742 of record PVJD01004576.1, on the reverse strand, counting down.
TTTAACCAGCATCTGCATAAAGGGCTGGAGTCCCAGGATTCTTGGGAAGAGCTCCCTGCGGGACAGAACAGAGCTGACGTCGTCTGTGGAGGTGTCACCCAGCACTACCATCTCGAACTCCACAACAGCTAAGAATACGGGCAGTGGACACTCACAGAGGCAGCTCCCATAAAAAAACATTACCCAGGTCATGTTTCGAAAGTAAGCATGTTCCACTGACAATCAACTAACCATATTCCCCAAGACTGAATAGGCAGTGCATTAAACACAATAGCCACCGCAGCGGTCACATGCACTGCAGCTGGGGACCTGGGCTGGAGAGCAGCCGAGCCACCGTGGGCGTCTTCTGCCCTCTCCGACTCAGGTCCCTTCACTGCAGAATGGAGACACGGTGGCATCAGGCTCTGAGAGCTACCGTAGAATTAACGAGATAACACATGGACAACACAAAGCTCATGGTAAAATTTCACCCTTAATAATAAGGATGAAAACAAAGGTAGGCACTTATCAAGGGCCCATCATTTCCACGGTTAAGGGTCAACTATAAGCAGTCTTTCCCCTCCCTCAAAGCACTTACCTCCTCAAGAAGCCGAGTGACAGCATCAATGTCATTATATGTCTTAGTCATCTGGCCAACTCTTTCAGCACATAAAACTGCAAGAAATAGAAATGACAATGAGTCAGGCAAGAAATAACCAGTGTTGGTGAGGATGCAGAGAAGAGGGAGCCCTGGTGCACTGCTGGTGGGAATGTGGATTGGCACGGGCACTACAGAAAACAGTGTGCGGATTCCTCGGAAAAGTAAGATCACAGCTACCGTATGACTTAGCAATCCCTCTTCTAGGTATCTACCCCCCAAATTGGAATACATTTATTCGTAAAGATATAGGCACCCCTATGGTCACTGCAGCATTAGTTACAGTAGCCAAGACACGGAAACAACCTAAGTGTCCTTCAACAGATGGTTGGATGAAGAAGATGGGTTGCATGTATACAAAGGAATGCTACTCGGTCACACAAAAGATGGAGCACTGCCATTTGCAAAAACATGAGTGGATCTTCAGAGTATCATACTAAGTGAATTAAGTCAGACAGAAAAGGGCTAGAACCGTACGATTTCACTCTTGGGTGAAATACAAAACGAAAAGCAACAAATGAACAAACAAAACAATCAAAATCATAGACACAGAAAACAGAATGGTGGTCACCGGAGGAGAAGGGAGTAGGGGGAGGATAAAGCGCGTAAAGGGAGACAAATACATGGTGGGGAAGGAGACAGAAGGAGCCAAATACATGGTGGCGGAAGGAGACTTCAGGTGGTGAGCACACAATAGAGTATATAGGCATTGTAGTATAAAGCTATATCCCTGAAATTTATATAATTTATTAATCAATATGACCCCAATAAGTTTACTTTTTAAAAAATGACAATGAAACTACCAACGCCACCAGCCTGCCAACCAAATGACCCATCTAACGAAGCGGTTTCAACACCGTGCCTCTGTGTTAGGCACAAAGGGTCGTTGGTTTTGCCAAGTTCAGCCCACACAGCACTCAGTACCACTCGGTTTCAGTTCCCAGTTCCAGGGAAGAGCTCAAAGCTCTGAGGGGGTGAGGGTGGGTGGGACCTCTAATCCCTGCAAAGCCTTGATATTGTGTGTGATGCACTCAGAGGTGGTGCTGGAGGCAAGGCACTGGAGTGGACAGGGATCTGGCCTCACACAAATTTAGCAAACTGACATGGGTCAGCAGCTCTGCCACCAAAATTACGGAAAGGCCAAGAGGATCTAGACCTCACCAACTACAGCCACCCAACCACATAGACGGAGCGCCATACTTCAGAAAGCAGCTATCAGTATAATTATTAAGCAATAGTCTTAGCTCATAATTTCATAAGAGCACAGCTGCCTCTCCCCAAATGGGCTACATTCTAGGGCTTTGCAACCAGTTTCCACACCATGAAAACCAGGGTAGCAGAGTTTTTTAAGCCACGCCCGAAAGACCTCCACTATTACTGTGACAAACATAACAGCTCGCTCTCCCTGACGCTGTCTTAATTCTAGCCTGCGTGTCTCCCTTGGCCTTCAGGTGAACAGCTCCTGCTGTAGATGTGCTGATTATTAGAGGAATTCAGCTTGAGCCTTGAGTTTTTGGTAAAGATCTGCAGGCCCCTCAAGACCAGGCTCAGATCGGCAGGGGGCAACGGCCCAGGGAACTAAGACATTTAGAGATGTCACAGTCTTCCCGCATCCCTGTTGGTGCCTAGGTGTCACACAACACTTGCCCTGCCCATTCTCCCTTCCCGTGACACAAAAGAAGCCTGAATTCTGGGCTCTCTTAAGATGGATTTGCAGAAGCTTGAAGGCAACTCCCATCTTCTCGAGCTGGAGCCTTCTTGATCTACAAACCCTTCCTTCCTTCAAACTGTGATGTTTCTAATACTGGTCTTTATAAAGCATCAGGCACATAAATCTTAAACTGGTAAAACGTACACATGTGCACACACGTGCAGTAGTATTTCATTACAAGTAAAGATAACTTACTGTGCTCTTAAGAGGCCGCATGCAGCCACTTTAGGACTGTGTGTCTTTTTTCCCCCTTCCATTGGGGAAAAAACTTGTGCAATGAAAGAACACTTCAGTCTGCTAAAAAAAAGTCTTGGGGTTGTTTTATTTTAAATCAATGGCAAGGAATTGATTTGTGCAATTCAACAAACGCCAAGACGGTGGCATGGGTTTAATTCAGTGGAGGAAGCCGTAAATGCAAATGGATTTAGGGCCAATGTATAAAATTTTTTGAAACCTCCCACTTTTGGGCTTAATAATAACTTCTTAGTAACTCTTCTTAGCTAAGATTCTAGAAAGTTCGGCTTTGGCAATGACCCACATTCAGTAACAGCCCGTGCAAGGCATTTGGGAACTGTGGTGTATTCCCAAGCCAAACTCAGGAGCATTACGAACGGCAAGCTGCAAGTGAAATGCAATAGGTCTCTAAATATTTGATTAAATGCAAGTAGAGATCATCCTAGGGAGGGAGCTCAGAGAAATCTGATCTGTTGGAATGATTTTCTAGCTTTAGAAGGTGACCTAAAATCTGGTTCCAAATCTGAAACCCAACCAACACAGAGCCCTGGGAGCCAAGAGAGGGGGCTCCTCTTCCCTGCCTCTCCCCCACCCAGCACTTTATGACGGGAACCCTAATGCCCGCTGCAGGGAAGTGCATGGCCTCACCTCCCTCAGAGCTGCCAGGTTGGAAAAGGCGAGGGGAATTTCTAAGGGTTGGCTTAAGCCAGAATCAAATTTGATGGAGATGGAGTCCAGCTCAAATTGCTGTAAACAGTTCATCAGCTTGAGGTCACTCGAAATCCTTAGGTGAAGATTCCTATGCTGTGGACAGGAATTGGTTTTTAAACTACACAGCTGTCACATTGTGCAGCAGAGCAGATACGACGCCAGAGCCCTCTGGCCAGCTGGCCGGGAGGTCAGGACCTGCACGCCCCTTTCATCAAGCCCAAACGGACCAGCGCTGTCACCAAAGGCCCCTCTCTGTGTTGACACCTGCACTGTGACCGAGGGCCTGCCACGACCCACCATGCGCTCAAAGGACCTACTCCTCTGCTGTCCAGGGAGAAAAGAAAACCGCTACATTATAGCTCATCTGCTCTAAGTCACCCTAACATAAGAGAACGAGATTCAGAGCTGCATTTTCTCTGGGGTTCTATCACTCAGAAATTACACTTACATTTTTTAAGCTAATTTTTTGATGTAAGAAATGATACAGAGATTCCTATACCCTTTACCCAGTTACCCCTAGAGGTAACATTCTGTAAAATGACGTAACGACCAGGGTCCTGACACTGATACAGCCCACAGATCCTACTCAGGTCTCCTCAGTTTCCCATGTGTGTACATGCATGTGTGAACGTGACACCCTATACACTGTATCCTCTACGAAGGTCTCTGTAGCCACCACCATAAGGCTCCCTCGTGGTGCCGTTTTATAAAGCTAATGACAAAAAGCCTGAGCATATTTTAAGAACTGAACCCCCCCAAAATGTACATTTGGGCCAGTGGTGTTTTCCAGCATTAAGCAGTCGGGCACATTGTCACCATGCACGCAGTGCCACGGGGCTAGGTGTGCCCTTTCACGTTCAGTTAGGACTGCAGAGGGATGGAGGGACCCGCCCCCCGTCCCCCGCCGGAAGTCCCAAGGCCTCTGGTAGAGCCGAGCTGTGGAAGTCAGAGGCATGAATGAGAGCCTGCTGCTGACTCGGAGCTACGGAAGTGTGGGCCCTGTTACATCACTCTAGGTGTGTGTTTAAAGACACCCCAATAAAAAATGGGGGGAGGGGGCACTGTACAGATTTATAACTCAGACAAAAATGAGGACGGCCATAAAATACTGACATTTGGAGGGGATTACAAATTTGTGGGGGATTTTTGTGCTTAAAAAATGTTTTTTTGGTAGGGAGCATGCACTAATGGGGAACAAATCACTTAAAACATTTTTCTAGAAAATCTATAACTAACTACGATATAAGGTCCTGGGGTCCTCCCTGAGGTCACTTTTAAGAGGAATTAGTAAGAGCAGCCACAGGCCTCTCCGACCTCCCTTCCTGTGACCCGGCCTTGGCCACGGCCCTCTGAATGGACTGTCTCGTTTAACCCTCAGAGCACTGAGTACTACAGGGGGCTGCTTACATGAACCCCATTCTACACAGGGAAACTGAGGCCCAGAGAAGTTAAATAACCTATCCAATGTCACACAGCTAGCAAATGGCGAGTTCCCAAATAAGAAGAGGCTCCCAGCAGGGGCAGCAGATAACAGTTATGGGGTCTCTGGCTGTCAGGGGATTTAATGTGCTTTCTCGTTTAATCCCCGTAACTCTGCACGGTAGGCGTTGCCATGAGGGCTACCCAAACAGGTGTCCAGAAAAAGTAAAACAACGGGCTTCAACCTCTGTAACTTAATATTAAAAAAAAGTAGAGTCTAAGTCCTAGAAAAAGAAGTGGGGCCGCCTGCTCTAGCAAAGTGGGTGTGCTTCCACAGAGCATGTGTTAGTACCAAACTAACAGTAAACAGCATTCGTTGTCCTGCCCCAGGCTCTACCCTGAACGTGACAGGAGCCCACCCTCCCCTCAGGGGTGCACAGAAAACAGGTAGCCCACGTGCCTGTCGGGTGGGCTTTTTGAAGGGGAGTGCCCACAGGAGACTGTATTTCAGAAAGCATTCTGGCTACAGTGCAGAGAAACGGGGGGGTGGGGGACGCGGCGATCAGCCTCGAGGCTGTTGTTTAACCCAAGGTTATCCTGGCTGGCGGTGGGGTGGAGAGAAGTGGTCTCTTTTCTGGAGTTTGGAGATAAGACCGGGTGAGAGGTAAATCAAACAGTGTAGAATCCAGGCTTCTCCCTGGGACAAGGGGGCTCTAGGCCTATTTCCTGGGTCTGGGGTCCCGACCTGAGACCTAAGGTCAGAAACAAGATGGGGCTGCCCCAGGGCAGTCACTGCATAGGGCAGGCACTGAGGTCACCGTGGAATAACATGCCAGGTACAGGGGTGTCCACACCACAGCGGTAGGGGTCCCACCTGGCAGACACGCCCTTCCCGGGGCTGAAGGTGCTAAATCTTGGTTCGGGAGAATCTCCTTTGAGACAAGAAGAGAATCAAGTGCTTATCCTTGAGATGGCAGGTAGAATCATGAGGGGGCCCTGGGCAGGCTGACCAGGGAAAGGAAGACCTGTTGGCAGTCACAGCTCACTGGGGTGACAGGTGAGGGCTCAGCTCCTCGGGGGGGCCTTCCTCTGCAAACGAGTAAAGCGACTTTATGCGAATTAAACTGTGCCCCAAACAATTTTGAGAATAAATGCTGGCATCCATTTTCCAGATCCTGTTCATACACATAAGATGCCAGCCAAGAAATCCAAAACATCTACAGTGTGCAGGCTCTGAAATGAAAGGAGCTTGGCCGGTGGGAAGCTGAGGGGTGGTTGGAATTGAGGCCCAAGAGAAGCCCCCACAGGGAGGAAAACATCTGGGGGAGGGAGATGGGAGGGCATCAGATCAGATGCGGGCATCCGAATGCACCCTCGCACAGGGGCAGAGTGTAGGTGGCAGCTGGAGAGGGGCGTCAGAGGCAGGAGCCCTGGCTGGCCGGTGGGGACAAGGGGGCTCTGGTGCAGCGACCTGGTCTTCGTAGGAACCTGTGCCTTCTCCTCACCTGAACAGGCTTGAGAGACCCCTTGACATTTTGGCCCAAGAAACTGAGTGAAGAAATACAGTCCAGCTGCTAAATGACTAAAATCGAGTGGGTTGAGGCATGAGGAAACGGTCCTATTGCTGTTTTAACTGGGAACGTAAACTTCTGAGCTTTCCAGTCCTGCGCCAGTGCCTGGATATACATCAGACCTCCAGGCAACCCTCTGATCACCCCCTGAGGGATGAAGGAAAGAATACTGAGGCATTCAGAGCACCTGGCATCCATTACCCGGACGGTGGGTTCCCCACGGCGGACCCACCCAGAGGCTAAGAATGCAGGACTGATTTTTCTCAAGAATGTTCTTCTTGCTCGAAGAACTGGTAGGTTTTCTTTCTCCTTCAGAACGCTGTAGGTATTGCCGGGTTGTGTTTCTGGCGTGCGGACCCGAAGACCCTGGGGTAAATCCTGATCCTTTATTTCTAGCTGCTGGTGAGTTCCTTCAACAGGCCTTGTCAGTCTTCCTGAAGGAAGTGTCAGCAGACCTCACCTCTCCCCCGCACACTGGATGCCAGGGAAAAGTTGTTAGAACAAGAAGCTCTCGTCGCTTCTTAACCTAATTTTGCTAACATTTCTCCCATGTCAGTTTTATGCATTTTTGGAGAAAATAAACGAGTGAATAAATGAATGGTTTACACACATATACATGTGTATACATATGTGTATATACACATACGTACATATGTGTCACTGTGTATACACACATAATGTATGCATATATAAATACGTATATTAACGTGTGTGAATTTATATGTATAAATATCACAAACCCTCGGAACACTGTTTCCTTATAACTCAAAGGCCAGGTAGCCAGTATGCTGAATGGCGAGAAGATATTCATGACTGCCCATTATGTTTGTATTTTGGGTTTTTTGGCTGTGTTCTACCCCACTTATAGGTCATTTCTTTAATTGATTAGAACATTGTTTTTCAACTGTTTTTAGACCTCAACCTCCAAATTCCCCGCCCCTCAAATTTCTCCACCTATTGTCTGTATCATAGCACCAGTTTTTAAAAAATATATATATTTTACTTTCTATAATTTTGTTGTGAAGATTATGGGCATGCTGAACTGAGTAACTTTCGAAATAGCCACGTACCCCCTAGAAACTCTGATGTGCCTGCCGGAGGCGGGAGCTGGGACTTGGGTGTCAGAGAAAAGTGGGGCCCACAAATCAGCGAACTGTCCCTTCTCACGCTGACTGGGAGCTGAAAAAGCATCCTGATCTCGGTCCCCAATCCCGCGGGAAACAAACCTAACAAAAGCTGTCTGCCCCATTTGCAGGGTCAAGGGGTCGAAGGGTCACAGCCTGAGAGCCACAGCTAAAAAGCTTTCCATGAATTCTGAATGAGTCACCCTGACTCCGAGTTCCCAGGCACTACAAAACAGACATCCTGTACAGCTTTTGAGTTGAATGTTTCTGTGCTCTGTGCTGAAAAACCCTCGCCAGCTCTGCCACTGCCTACAAGTGACAGCCTCAACCCCTAAGGCACAGGGGCCACCCTTACCTGGCCCCAGCTGACCTTCCTCGCCTCCTTGCCGGCCACTTGTGACCGTTTTCCACCACAGCTCATCCAAGCTCAGTGGTGCCACTCTTAGGGGCTTAGCCTGGCACTGTGTATGCTATTTCCTTCTGTGGGGACCTTCTCCCACGTCCCTACCTGGGGAGTCCCTGCTCTGCCCCATGGCCCAGCAGGAAGATGGCGCCCTACGGAGCTGACCCCATCCAAGACTCACCTGCTCTGTCCCCTGTTGTAACGCCTGTGCCTTTTATAGTCCGCCTGCCCTTGGGAGACATCTAGCGGACATCTAGATTGGGCCAGCTGGGCAAAGCACTTTTGAGGGGACATCTTCAAATGGGAGTTTTGACCCCACTGCACAGAAGCAATGCCGGCTCATCTTGGCCAGACACAGCGCTGGTGGGTGAGACACGCGTGGTCACACACTTGATGACCGGGAAACTCGGGCTCTGAGAAGTGAGATGACTCACCTAAGGTCACAACGACTTCAAAAGTCTCCTAGGTGTCTACCTTACGGAATTAAAAATATATGTCCACACAAAAACCTGTACAAAAATGTTTATGGCAGCATTACTCATTATAGCCAGGAAGTAAAAACAACCCAATTGACTCTCGAGTGGCAAGTGAATAAACAGAACGTGGAATGGACACACAATGAAGTGTTATTCAGCCAAAGGAAGGATGAAGTATTGATACATGCTACCACAGGGGCGAACCTCGCAACCTTCTGCTCAGAAGCCGGACACAAAAAACTGCATATTCTACGATTCCATCCTTATAAAGTGTCCAGTCTAGGCAAGTCAGAGAGGCAGAACGAGGGTCAGCAGTTGCCTGGGAGTGGGAATGGGAAGCGGATGAACTGTAGGCAGGCACAAGGGATCTCGTGGGAGGAGGGGAATACAAAAGTCCTAAAATGGAACTCTGGTGATAGTGGCACAACTCTGAATTTACTAAAAACCACTGAAATGTCCACTGAAAACGGGCGACTGATACAGTATATAAATTATATCTTCATATTTTAAGCTATCAAATAACATGCAAACAAGCGTCCCTGAACTACAATGCACACGCTGTGTTCCAACCACTTCCCCATTACATGGCAGTGGCAGCGTAAAAGCACCCTTTTATCATCTCGACCCAGGTCCAGCCTTCCTCAGTGGTGTCCTCGGGCAGCGAAATTGCTTAGGAAAAGCAAATCACCCATTTAAACCAGCACTGATAAAATGCACCGAAGTCTGCCCCACAGAGACTACGTTATTTTTAATTAGATAATTGTCATTAAAATTTGCTTGGATGGCAGAACAATCTCAGGGTAGATCCATAAGAAAACCAAGGGCCAACACTCAGGTTTTTGAGAAGAGTTTGACCTTGAATTCTCCTCCCAGGCACGACGCTCTCCTAACCTTCACCCAGGTTAGAGCCACATCTCGGAGGTTCAGCCAAGTTCCTCGCTTAGCTGTTGTCCTTTGATATCTACAAAATAGTTTAGACTTGACCCAACAGCCCAAGTGACCTACTAAGAGCCATAAAACACACATTACTTGGTTTAAAAAAAAACAACAAAACACAAACTATAACTATTTGATTGAGCCCTTGAAGTGGGAACAGGAATAGCGTGAGGGCTGTTGAACAAAAATGGCTACAGACACAATGAACTTAATTCCTACAAATGTCCCTTTGTCACTTCCCACCTGGCTGGTGTTAAGTCATATGAACACAGCTGAGTCTTATTTTGGGCTCAATGCATAGGTGATTTAAAAAAAAAAAAGGAAGATTTTGTTTTACTCCCAGACCAGTCTTGGCAAGGGAAGGCGTCCTTCTAACCAACACCCTTCTCTGGTGAAAACCTAAAAGCCTGGTGTGTATCTTGTCACCCCGAGATAAGCAGTTGTCCTGTAGAATCCTGAAAAAGAAAGGGGCAGCTTCGAGTTCAACGCGACACAAAGAGATGAGGAGGCAGAAAGTTACTGAGAAAGAAGCGCCATTAAGAAGAAGGGCACCAACTGATAAGCAGCCGCGGTCTGAAGCCAGAGGCCAACAGGCAGACTGCGGCTACCCACACCTCCCCTCTCCGGTGAACGGTGCTGATTTATCGGGGCGGCCTCTGGGGCAGCCGCTGGGACAACAAGGTGGCAGGGGCCGGCCCTGAGGCCAGCCCACTACGGAGAGCGGTCGGCTCGGCCCTCAGCAGCATCTTGCGGTTTCCAGTCTGTGTACTGGGAGGTGGCAGAGAGGGGTCACCCGCCAAGAGAAGTGATCTGACAGTACAGCTCTGGCTCCATTTTCCTGGTCATCAGCATCAGTAGCCGAAGTTTCAGTGTGAGTGATTTACCGGTTCCCCTCCCCTTGGCCAGGGCAGGCTGAGAGCAGGCCCCCGAGCACGTAACTGGAGAAGTGGGGAAGAAGAAATGCCAACTGCTACCCTGGGCATTTTACTAATATTATTTCACTTAAAACCCAGAACAACCCCATGATACAAATGTGATCTCTGTTGAACACACCAGACAGGGAGAGAGGCCAAATGGCTTGTCCAAGGTCAGGTCGGACATAACCATGGACTTGAACCTGGTCTGTTAGACGCTGTCATTCACCCCACCCCAGCTTGGACCACTCAGTGTTGATCTATGGTGGCCATTCATCACTGGGACAGCCAATGAGGGCCTATGGGCGATAGTCCAAGGACTCTTTTTTGACCACGCACCACGTGCCCGGCACTCTGCTAAGTGCTGGGTGTTCTAGCATCAACTTTAGAGTTTACATTCATCCTATGAGGAAAGTGTGACTACTGTCCACATTTTAGGCCTGAAGAAAGTGCCCAAGGTCACAGGGCTGTTAGAGAAGGGCCTGATCTGTTTGATCCCTAAACTGATGCTCTTAACTGCTGAGTAAATACATGAATCCTACCCCCAGGGGAATTCTTGGATTAGTAGAGAAGGTTAGGCCCACGCATAAATCAGCATAATTTAGAGGAGCTGGCAGGAAGTGCCAGGCGAGAGGTGCTACTGGGGAGTTTCAGAGACCAGAAGGCTGGGAGTGGCAGGCAGAAAGGGGACAGGTGCCAAAAGTGGGTAGAATGGCAAGGGGACCCCGAATACACAGACCATGGCTGAACTGGCTCATGGCCAGCCTTAGGGTGACACTGGTGCCCGAAACCCATAAGAGAACTGCCCCGAGCAACTGCGTCAGGTTGCCATGGATACTAACAACAAAAGCCCAGGCTGGACCCAGGTCACAAACACCATCAGCAAAAGGACCTTTAGACCAGTGCTGGAGGCAGTACTGATAAGCCAGGTCAGCTCCTTCCTCATCTGTGACCCTAGGGGAGAGAGTCCTGCATGGCACCTCTACGTGTTGCCAGCCACACTGTCAACACAGACACTGGGAAGCCCATGGCTCCTTCTCTGGGGTGGACATTCCCATTCCACAGGACCAGAGGCATCACAACCACCTCCGAGACTCGGCCCATCCAACTGCAGCCGTGCTCAAGGCGGCGCAGGGCTTCCCTTCGAACTGAAGGATGTGCTCTATTTGTGCTGCTGCTCACGCTTGTCCTTGGAACCAACGGGAGACGGGAGACAGTGGATGGCTCAGTGGGGTGCAGCTGGGACCTGTGGGGCTGGCCCGAGGCACACCATCAGGCACTGGGTGCCCACTTTTTTCATCTCTGCTTCTCCCGATAATGTCTGGCAAGTCCCCCACACCCGAAAAGCACCCGTGGTGCAGAGGGTTGGTGCTGCCTCTCCTGCCGGCAGCCGCCTCGGAGGACTGGACAGGCTCCCTCCGGCGGCCCGCGCACCCAGAAAACCTCAAGCTGCCGATCGTGGCACTCAGACCATCCCACGCACTCCTTCCCAGCCCTGCCAGGGACTGAGTGACTGAGCCTCCCATTGAGTAACAGCCGCAGAAGTGTCCAGGTGAGGAAAAAAACAAATCACCGAGTCGGGCTTTTCTGTCGGCACTCCCTTGAGAGCGTGTGGGAATCTGCCATACAAAAAACCACGGGACTAATGACAAAACTTCATTCTTTGCCGGTGTTCTGCTGGCACCAGGGGTGCGGCTGGGACACAGAGGTGTGTGACCTACAGTTTCACTCCCAGCAGCCTGGCGTGGCCTCCCCCTGAGCAGAGGAGACCGGGAAAGCCAGCCAAGCTGCCCTCCACAAGGCCACTCGCTCAGCATGAAACTGCTTGAGGTCAATTCCAGTTCTGCCCCTGCCAAGTCTTCAGTGACAACACCCAGCCAGCCGGAGCCTGGATGTTTTCTCTCCCTGAAGGTTACACGAGATAAGGGGAAGAAAGGGACTCTAGCAGCTTAGACCCCCAAGGCAGGGGGAGGGCCTGCTCTGGGCCCACAGCTGTGGGACTCGGGACAGGGACAACCTACCTGAGCCTCAGTTGCTTTGATTGCAAATTGGATTATTGGCTCGATCTCAGAGGCTGTTCTGAAGATTCGATGGGTGCCATTAATAAGTGCCTATCACCCACACAAGGTGACCAGGACATAGTAGATATCTCCTGTATCTGTAGCTATCGGAGCAACCCAAATACTAATTTTGTCCTTTGGTTTTCAACCAAAGGCAGCTCTTTCAAACCAGTTAGTGTAGGAAACTACCTGAGCCACCCGAGAACGTGTGGTATGTCCACACCCTACAAACATTTTCACTGTTCCCGGAGCACTTCTCTCCCATATGGGACATGCTTCCCAGCAGCGCAAGACAAGGGTGGTGTGACAGTGTCAGAGAAAAACAAGTTGCTCTGGGTATGGGACAGGCTTCCAGCAAAACTGGCTCCAGAGGCCAGCCCGTCCAAACCAGACCTGTATCTTCCCGATCTGCGCCACCAGCTTCCTCCAGGCCAGGCGCAAGCCTTGTGGACTTTATTTTGCAAAGAAAACTAAGCACGTTGGTAATAAAGTGTCTTTTTTTTTTTTTTTAAGGTTACTGTCCTCTAGATATTATTAACACTTCAGCTCTACGACAGCTAAAAATATTTTACTGGAGAAAGGAGGGAAATGGGATGGGAACAAACAAAGAGAGAAGGGAGGGAATGTAAGTCTGTCATAAGACGGCAAACACAGAGCGGGGTCTGCCCCCAGGAACGTGCCCACAGACACCCTGGTGTCTATGGGATGGGGACCGGCACGAGGCAGTGTGCACGGGAACCAGCCAGAGGGTGAGTTAAAACCCAGGTTGTCGGGCCCCATCCCAGCGTGTCGGACTCCGCAGGTCTAGGGTGGAGCCCACCAGTGTGCAGTTCTGACGTGGTTCTGCGTGACACGGGTGCTGCAGGCGGGACCCCCCTTTGAGAACTGCTTACAAGGTAGTGTAAACGCAGACAGCTGGAACCATTTCCTAGCTGGGTAACCAGGGGGGCTGGTTAACTTAAGTTTCCTTCTTATAAACCCATGAGAGGGAAATAATAACCGTATTTAACCTCCTGTGGCTGAAGTGGTAAATGCACACATCCACACGAAGTGCTTAGAATGGTGCCTGGGATACAGTAAACACTGGCTGTCACCGTTGTTGCCATCTGGCTCTCGGGCTTTTTTAAAAAGTGAAACATACACAGATACATGAAACATGGGCAATACAAACCTTTTCTCTCTTGGCTAGGATACAGGACACTGCTCTAGAACCATGACCTTTAATTTAGAACCCTAAGGTTCCATGATTGGTTTTTTAAAGATCTTCTTGCTACCCTGGAAGGCAGCAGTGCCTCTCCTACTTTCTCGTGCATAAGAATCCCCTCGAGCTTCTGTTAAAATGCAGGTTCTGCCCTGACCTGTGTGGTTCAGTGGGTCAGAGCATTGTCCCATGAACTGAAGGGCTGCAGGTTCGATTCCCAGTCAGGGCACATTCGGGTGTGGGTTCGGTTGCCGGTCAGGGTGCATGTGATCGACAACCTCTTGATGTTTCTCTCTCACATTAGTGTTTCTCTCCCCCCACCTCTCTCCCTCCCTTCCCCTGGCTCTAAAAATAAACAAATAAAATCTTTTGAAAAATAAAACACAGATTCTGACTCAGAGGGTCCGAGTGGGTCCTGAGAGTCTGCATTTCTGGCAAGCTCCGGGGTGATGCGGGTACACGGGCTGCAGGTTGGGTCGCCCCGCTTCGAGGGACACAAGCTGATCGGCGAGATCTGGCCTGGCCCTGCTCCTGCAAGAGCAGATGGATGCCTTTCTCTTGAGCACTTCCAGGAACGCAGCAAATGCACAGTCCCCACCAGTCTGTCACTCCTCCCTGCTTCCACTTCCACGTCTCTTTCATGAAAAGGTGGGGCGCCAGCCCGCAGCGTGAAGCCCCCTTGCTCTCTTCTGCTGTCCCACTGTTTCCCCGCTTTCTCCAATTAAATAAGTTTAACTGTCCTGTTGGTGAAGTGTTCATATTTTCAAGATACATACTTTTTGCATGTGGCCAATTATAAAACGGTTTTAAAAGTAAAAGTTATGCTGAGACATGAAAATGGTCCTTCACTGAGTAGAGAATTCTGACAAGATATTCTGACCTAAAGAACATCTAGACAATCACTGTTTAAACACCCCATTTCTCCCCCAAAATGCCCTTCTCTGGGCTGCAGGCAAAAGCCCCACAAACCCAACTAGGAAACCGACGCCCAGGGCGCGCACTTCTTTATTTAACTAACTCTCTCCCTCTTCTCCGAGAGCAGGACCCCAGGTACAGCCCGGTGGCGGGCTCCCCGGGGACTTCGGTGTCAGCCCTTGTATTTTTCTATTTGAAATACTTCTAAGGCTTTTTTTTCAAATCAGTAATTAACAATGCTTTAAAATAAACAACGCTAGCACAAAAACGTGCTTTATTTATACTGACTCAGCCTCTTGCCCATTAATTTACCCAAACCTGTTCAGTCCCCAGAAAACAATTAAAACTCTTCATACAGAGTGCTGGAATGCCACACACACACACACACACAAAGACACCTACTCATATTTGCAAAAACGTGTGTGAATTTCAAAGACCTTAGTTAAGCAACAGAAGCCAGGTAGAATAATACACACAGTTTGATTCCATTTACATGGATCGAAGAACAGGCAAAAGCAAATCTCAGGTGACACAAGTCTGAGTGGTCTCTCAGGAGGCAGGGGTAAGTGAGGGGACCTCTCAGGGTGCCGGAAATGTGTGTCTCTCATGGAGGCTTCACATGAGTGTCATTAAGCCACCTACCACGTAAGATCTATCGCGCTCAATGTTATAGCTCATTAAGAAAATAAAAAGAGGGTTGGAGATCAGTGAACCAGCCAGGTCGACCTAGACACTACCAGGGAAAGGATCGGATTTACGCAAAGGGCAGAATTTACCCTCTTCCACGAGATCCAGGGTTTCCTGCTGCTCCAGGCTGAACTTCCTCTCTTCATCTCGGTAGTCATACTCAAAACATTCTTCTTCCCCTCCCTCCTCTCTCAGGGACATTGCTGAAGTCACTCCAAAGCCAAAACATCGCCCTAAGGGGCTGTTGTTGGGGGAGCTCCTGGCTGCCTGCCCGGAGGAGCCATTGGGGCCCAGGCCCCAGGGGCACACGCTGGGCCCTGGCCGGGGCCTGGGATATGCCCTGGCTGCGCTGGAGTGGAGGGCGTACACTTGGGCGCAGCATCGCCCAAGACAGGCCCGGAAAGGAGTGGCTCCCCTAAGCTGGGAGGCGGTGCAAGGCGGGGCGGGGCGAAACACCTGTCGGGAGGGAAATGCCCCACCCGGCCGAGAGGTGACCCTGCCAGGCGCTCTGTTTTCAGCGGGGAGGAGGGCAGGCAGGTGTCAGACCTCAGGGCAAGCTCTCCAGCTCCAGAACCTTTTCCCCACCCCTGATTGTAGCTTCCTGGGAGTTTCATAGCAACCGTCCTGGACAATTCCGACCAAGCCCGAAGCTTCCTGGGAGTTTCATAGCAACCGCCCTGGACAGTTCCGACCGAGCCCGAAGCAGGCAGGGACTAAAGGTCGGGCTCTACGGGAGGAGGTGCCAGGTGAGTGATTGCCCAATGCCCTCGGATGAGGGATTTCCTGTGGGCCGCTTCAGAAGCTGAGATAAATCTGACTGTGACAACAGCCTGACTTAGTGCTGAACTGGGAAGGAAGCGATCATTCTGAACCCTACGGCCGGGAAAAGACGTGCGACGACCATTACCTGTGTGGGGCTAAAGTCATCCCAGTCTCTCCTCGGTAGTAATACATTGCAACACTGCATTTGCTTTTTTTTTTTTTTAAAGTTCATTTTAGACAAAGGGGGGAGGGGATTGGGACAACTGTGATAACATTAACAATAAAGTATAATTAAAAAAATAAAGTGCATTTGGTAAATCTCACCCTCAATCTGTGTATTCACAGCCAAAGAGCTCTTTAATTGCTGGGATAAGGGGGAAAGGGGAAATCTACAGCCTCCTAGCTTGCAATGTTGCCTGGAAGAGGTGTCCGCAGTTGGGCTGCGTTTCTCGTTAGTGATTCCTCGGCACTGTTTGGTTATGCCTGGGACAATGAAGATGGCAGGTTCCTCCACTAAACCCATTAAAAGGTGGCCCAGAGCATCACAGCACATTCTGCAATTTCAGTGTTTTGGCTACCTCCCAGCTATAGTGTGGCAGGGCTCCTTGCTCACAACAGCCATACCAGGAGACCTAGCCCACCCCTCTGCCGATTCACCTCCCTCGTCCTGAGGACATTTCTACACACACTCAGCGGCTAGGTCTCCCTCATGCACGAATCCTTAGGCTGGACAAGCCTGCTTAGGCAGCTAAAAATGTCTGCTAAACGGAACTGCTACCTCCACAAAAATGAATCAAAGACCACAGACGAGGGCCTCCAAGTAGAAAGCCAGAATATAACACAGATCTTATTCAAAAATTAAAACCCAGAGATGGACGCATGTCCGCTTAATTTTTTGGAAGCTACATTTCATGACATTAAAAATGTGTTCTTTGTAAAAAGGGGGTTTGGCACAAATTCAGTGGCAGGAAGTTCAAAATAACATTTGGAAAAATCTTCATAAGTTTTAAATACAATGTTGAGAAAGATACACACTCAGGAAAAAAAAAACCTTTCTTTAGTCTCAATAAATGTGATCAAATTTGGCTTGTTAAGTCAATGCAAATAAGTGACAGTGAGTCTGAGGCCCTGGGGAGGGAGGAGGGAGACTTTCCACCATACACATTACTCATTCAGCAAGTGGCAGAGCCGCGATAAGACGTATAGGCTTCTGGGCTGGGCCTCGTGTATAGAAATGAAAAGAAAAGTTGATTTCACATATTTGAAAACAATGTTGACTCACTGTACTGATAACCAAGGTGGTCTTACTCATCCTTTAACTCAAATCCAGGCCACCCTTAACCAATGGTGTGCAAGTCTATATGAATAATACAATAAATATTTAAAATACATACGTCCACACACACACACACACACACACACACACATTTTAAAAACACTTAGGATGTGTCATTTTAAACACAAGACCACCCTAACCTCTTCATGTCGCCCCATTTCTCTAGGTTTCATCATTCTTCAGGCGAGCCCCCACTACCACCACCCAAATCTCCCCTCCCTCCTTGCCTTCCCCACCGCAGGGATGTGAGGGACTTCTCAAACCTCACCCACATCTGCCTTCATGTCAAGGTTAAAGGCAGAGGTGGGTCAAAGGGCATCTTCTCTGATAGAGGAGTTTTTCCAAAAGCCAGACCCTTTATAAAGGCCCGTGAGAAAGCCTGGGACTCCCTGTGCCGAGGAGAGATGGGGACATCGACACGGGGGCTAGCGGTGGCCTGGCTCAGCCCCGGGAGAGTCGAGCAGTGGGTGTGACTGTTGCCCCAGAGGTGACTCCCGGGCCCTGGAGCCCAGAGCTGACCTGTCTCCCAGAGATGTTGGATGGGACGGGCCAAAGGAGGGCAGTGTCACTCGCCTCCCACAGGGCAGAGGGATATCGTTCTGGGGGAACCCTCCCCAGAGCTACTCCATGTACCACCATGAAGTCATCTTCCAGAAGCTCTACCTTGTGCCATCCAAAGAGCAGCCACAAGCCGCTGGGGCCATTTATGCTTAAATTGAAATAAAATCCTGAATTCAATCACACTCGCTACGTTTCCCGCGCTCCAGAGCCACATGTGGCTAGTGGCTGCCAGACTGGACGGCACAGGAGATAGGCGCCCTGGACAGAAGCGCTCTGAAGGATGCCCTGCTTTTCTAGAGGTGCGCTCTATACACCTTGGCCGCCCGCCGGCACCTCGCCGGGGCCTCCGCTCGCGCCGGACCCCCGCATACTCCTGGACAGTGGCACAGGCGCTAAGGCCGTGGGCTTCACTTTGGCCTTCCTGTGAGCTCTCTGACCCTCCGAGCCACATCCGAGGGAACACGTTCCCTCTCCTTTAGCAAAGCTAGTGACTAAAGACTTACAGTTACATTTCACATTTACACTGAATTCCTTGTCTTTCTTTTTTTTTTTAATTAACACCCCATCAGAAGAGTGCTGTCTGGAATGGGGAAAGTTAACCCCATCTCCAAAGGAACACCCCACAATACACAGGTGAAACTATGGAGGGCTGTTTATATTGTTTGACACAAAGTGCAGGAAAATGAGAAAAATCCCCTTTTAAAACTGGTAACAGCTTTTCAATGAACGCTTACTGTACCTTTGACAAAACTTCGCTCGCATGCCAGCCACCCTCACCTTGGGGTGGCATTTGAGAGGTCAGTGCAAGCAAGTGAGCAAATGCACCTGTCCTTGTGTATTGTCGTGGGTTTTCATTAAAAAGAAATCATGGGAACAGCTCTGACAGTCTACCTCCGTTTCCCCATTTATAAAATCACTACGAACTGGACCATCTCCTGCTCTGACACTGGATCCTGTGATACGTAAAAGGAGGGAAATGAGGCTGGATGACTATAAAAATAACTGCAGCGGGAAACGGGCGGTCAAAACACTATCCCCTGCTTAACAGACCATGAACCTTTTCAAAGGGATTTTTAAAAAGCACTTAAACCTAGTACTATTTCTGGGAAAACAGACTTAAGCACTGGCCTGGCATGTCCCTGTTTCCCTGTTTACGAAGAGCTCTTACTTTGTCAGCACGCTGGGTGCTTTTCACAACGCTTCTGGGCAGCGTGGTTATTTACCCCCGTTTTCCGCACTGACACTCTGTTTTGACAGAGGCTCACTGAGGTCCTGGGAGGTGCCCAAGCCAGCCCGCCACGGAGCGTACAAAACAGACCTCAAACGCAAGCTTCAGGCCAGTGCTCTGCTATCCCACCTCTTTCTAGAATAACTACAAAGGGGCACTCTGTTTCTTTAACTTAAGGAACATACATTTGAACCCGAGCCTCTTTGAAGAAGGCCTCACTCTCTTTAAAAGCACACTTTCTTGTTTTAAGTGACTGGTGTAGCCAAGAAACAACAGAAGATTCTGTAACAGGCCTAAACAATTATTGGGGTTGACCAAAAAGTTTTTTCTATAAAATAAAAGACACATTTTTCATTTTTACCAATAACTTCATTGATTTGGATATTTCGAATACGTCGGTTTTTTCATGCATGGTAGAATATTGACTGTTCTCAATTTATGTCTCAGTTTGATTGCTATCAACTTCGACGGGTCTCCCCAATGGCGGAGCATTGTCCAGAGAGAAATCTCCGCCACGAAACTTCACAAACCACTTTTGACACGTTCGATCCATACAACACCTTCTCCATACACTGCACAAAACTTTTTTTTGCATTTCAGTTGCGCTTCTACTTTTCTTGAAATAATAAAAGCATAAAATGCCAAAAATGTGTATTTTCTTCCATCTTCAATATTACAATGGCTACACAGAAACTTGCCGATTTTGATTTTTTTTTTTTAAATGCATGCTGATGTGACAGCTGTCACAGTACAATCTAACAAAATTGTTTCGAATGAAGTTAGAGACAACTAAGCACTACTAGAACCATCTTACGGAAAAACACAAAGGAACTCTTTGGCCAGCCCCATACTTTGCAGACCCCTGCCCGGGGCTGGTCTCCACCGATCACGGCCACGAGTGTCCCAAACACACTCGATGTACGAATCATCGAAAGCACGCACTAAAACTTCAGATTTCCCTGAGCCTCTCCCAGTCTGGAGTGGGTCAGGGAATCTGCTTTATTGATAAGTGGGAGGGCGATTTTCATGAGCTGCCGGGCTCTACAGTCCTGCAACCAGAGATGGGGCGCACGCCATAGAGTTAACCACGACTCTGTCTGATACCGGAGTTTAAACTGTGAACTGCGAATTCTGCAAAAGCCGCTGTTACAGTTGTTGACTGTTGGCTGACTCAAATCTCTAAAAGTTACTTAAGATACTGGGCCGCCAACCCCTCCAATTTCTTATTATTCTAAGCCCCTGCCTTTCATGCCCCTTGTTACACCCTCTGGGGTCTTGCTGCGTGTCTGGCAGGTGGGGGGACGGAGCGTAAGATTCCACAGCTAATGCTGGTCAGGGAGAAGAAGACAGTTGCCCAATCCTGAGCAAAGCTCCCCTAAAGCTCAGAGGTGAAAGAGAACGGCGACATTTTTAACTCCAACTTTCAAGCAGGGGTCCTAATTGTTCTGCAATTGATAGACCCACCCATCCATAAACTCCTTTTTTCAGTGCTAACCCTGCTCAGTTGAAGTATGACTCGGTAACTCTTGACACACTGGATGATTTTGCATCTTTTTTCAAAACATCGGACTCACCTTTTGTTATTAGCATGGAAAGTTCCCTAGAAGCTTCCCTCATTAAGAACTCAAATGTCAAATGACAAGGGAGACCAAGCAAAGCTGTGTCCGCTCCTACCCGGCCTCCTCCCTGGGAAGGTCAGGAGTGGGAGGGGAAGGCTGATTTGCAATTTTAAACATCCATACAAACAGGGGCAAACAGATTTTCCAGACTAACCTTTCAGGAAAGAACCCGACTAGTTAGAAGTACGGAAACGAGGAACTTCACAATTAGCCTGGACTTGATACCCACCCCTTCTGTGGGCTTCCAGAACTAGGTATTTCTGGGCTTCCGCTCCCCTTCCATCCCCCTTTGGTTAACTATCTTTAAAATGGAATGATAAAAATGTCCGTTGTCCCAGTAAATTCTATCCCAGTGGCTTTCTCCCCTTCACCCAAATTGAAATGGGGGGTAAAAGGCCACGTATGTTGCCCGACACACATTCACACGGCAACTGCAGTAACACTTATTTACCCGTGAGCAGATGAGTCACTTCTTCTTCCATTTTCCTTCTCTGTTGGAAGAAGAGCGATCTGGCTGCCTAGGGGCCAAAAGACTCAACTGAGAACCTTCTGAGTAAGAAAATCCTTCTGACGGATGCGCAGATAAAGCAGGCCTGGTCTCACCCTTCAGGCTGACCAGCGCGAGTGCCTGGCTTTATTCCCACACACGAGGGTGTAAAGAGAGCTGAACAGCAGAGCAATTGGGTCAAGACAGTAAGAAACCTTCCTCCCCCGCTTCTAGGACGGACCCGTAGGAGCCGTGACCACGCCCAACTTACCCGCAGGCCAAGGGACAGGTGCCCAGCTGCAACCAATGCTCCTGGCGGGTGGTTCACTGAGGCCCACACTCGACAAAGTTATGGAGGGTTCAGTGAGTCACAGTCACCAAGGTAACTACAAGAGGTCGATGGCAGTTTGTGAAAAGAAACACTGCTCTAGGTAATAGGATGGGGACTTGTTCAGGGATCATATAACTGAAAGGAAACAAGAATGCTGTCATCTTGTCCCCTTAAGACTTTGGGAACTGCCCACCAGTGTCACTGCTCAAGATACTTAAAGACATACACATACGTGACATGACATTATCTTCATCTAACGCTGGGGGACAGTGGGGTGCACCTGGGGGAGTCCCTTGGTACATTTAAACACCCCCCACTACCCTCCCTGAGCGTGCCTCTAGGCCCCTCTCCCGTAGCCCATGGTCAGGGCAGAACACGGCAGATAAGAGATAATCATGCAGGTTTTCAGCTTACTAATGAGGCCAGCTCCCAGCCTGTGACGTCATTCAGGTTAACCAAAAGCAGTCACGGATCCAGCCGTCTGAAAGTTCCCCTTCAGTTAAAAAGCAGCTACCTTACCTATGAATGGCTCGTGCGGGGCTGGGAACAGATCATCCCTGGGAACAGACCCTCCAAGTGTTACATATTCATTGGGTCCTAGTCATGTGTTCTGCGTGGATGTAAAGGCATGTGATTTGTGGGTCATTTTAAAGAAGACAGGTGGACTGTGACATGCACAATTTCAATACCTGACACCCCAGGAGCCTGGGGCCCCTTCCCTGTGGCCTCCCTGAGCAGGCACCTCGGTGGGTGCTCTTTCCCCTGGAACCTCCCGGCCTCCCGAGGCCTGTCCAGCCACTCACACACCACCCAGTCTCCTCTGGAATGTGCCACACCCTCCCTGCACAAACTGTGACCACGACAGAAGGACAGAGTCAATCCCTGCCCCTCCCAAGCCCTCCCCACCCCCATCTCTGTGGGATCCCGCAAGCAAAATTCCTTAGAACCGCCTGCTAGCTGAGAGTTGCTTTTCTGCCTTTTCTCCGGACTCCCTGGGTGGCTCGGGACAGGGCAGGTTCCTCCGGGCCTGCTGCAGACAGCCCAGGAAAGCCACTTCTCAAATACACCCTTCCCTAGCCCCTCTGACAGCACAGAGCACGGCAAACACGTCTCCGCTTGCACACATGCGTGTCAGCGCCACATGTACATCTCACCCCAGCGGGAATTCCATCCAACTCACAATGCTCGCAAGCCCAGCACTCCAACACCATCTCCCCTCCGGAGCCACGGCCGGACAACCTCAAAGGAGCGTCCCACGGGAACGAGCCCTGCCCACCTGCCATCCTCCACCGTGCCCTGGAACCTGTCAGAGCCACGCATGTCTGCTGGCGGCGCTGGTTCCAGTGCTCCTCCTTCTGCCCGTCTCCCCGCAAAGGTTTGAGGACACCCTCCCCCCACCCCTTCCCGGGAGACAATGCCCCTACACATCCCTACTCTGTTTCGCAGGGGCCGTGATTACCGTCTGAGCATTCTTCATAATACCAGTCTAGTTCATAATAATCCGCCTCGATAAATTTCTGCATAGTCAGTGTTCTGGCAGCGAAAGGAGCGGACTTCACAGCGCCACCCACGTCAAGGGTAACGCTGCCATGCCTCCCTGCCCTTCCAGAACCCTGGGCGGGAAGGCAGCCTGAAGCATGCCAGCATTAAGCTGTGCATGCTCAGTGACAGTCTGGAGCCAAAACAGAAAAAGGGCAGTGAAAAGAAAAATTCGGGGGAGGGAGGGAGGAGGAGCAGGAAGGGAGGCAGTTTGCAGATCTGTCGGAGACCCTGGCCGCCCTGCGAATAAAGCAGCACGGCCAGCCGCCCTGAATGGGAGTAGCCAGAATCATCCTATCCAGGCGTATGGAGGGTGACGTCAGGGACACACACCACCACCCGGAGATCTCACTCCAGCCTCGCATCCCCGCTCCCCGCTCATCTTTCAATCTATCAGTTGCCATAGAAACGGGCCGGCTCTGAAAAATGATGCAGTGATGGAGGCAATGTCTTGCAAGGATGCTGAGAGCAGAGGCTGAGAGGTGCCACTCAGGGAGAGAGAAAGGTGCAGGCGGTGGGAGGTGCTGGGACTTTATCACTGTCATCACCTCCTACAGATGTTAGGACAAGTTTATTACCTCAATGCTGGGCCACGGCAGAGTCTGCCTTTGAAAAATGCCTCCTTTGAAAATATGCAACTGTTACTTCTGGTTTTCTTTCCTCAATCTGATTTCAAACATTACATGCCTCTTAAAATTTCTGACTACCGCCTAAAGGAAATGTCGATTACTTAGAAAATGGAAACATTTTCCTTTAGATGCTATACTGCTCTCTGCTTGTGCCTTTGCTCAAACTTCTGGAAAAACAGCCTGCAACACACAAACAGAGGAGAACGCCATTATAAAGTGGTCCGTGCAACGTGATCCATGATGTCACGGACACTCGCGTGTGTAATCAGAGCACAAAAACACACACACACCAGGAGGGGACGGTTCTCCTTCTGAAAGGTGGTTGCTCCCAGGGCAGCAGTGAGGGAACAGGGCTTGGAAACTGTCCTTAGAAATGTACCTGTAATGTTTCCTTTCCTAAAAGGAAAATGGAGTTAACATTTATTAGTTCTAAGTGTCTGGTATATTTGAAATATAAAAATGAGTTCCTGGACAATTAGACAGGTTTTAGACTTAGTGTAGGTTAAATTCTGTGCCCTACTGCAGGATTTCTGAAGCTGAGCACTACTGACATTTAGGGTCAGGTCACCCTGTGCTGGGGCGGCTGTCCTGGCCATTGTGGGGGATGTTTAATGGCATCCCTGGCTCTTCCCACTTAGATGCCAGAAGTAGCCTCCTCTCCCCGAAAAGCAAAGATGCTTCCAGATGCCTCCAAATGTCCCCCAGAGGCAAAAACGTCTGGGTTGAAGACCACTGCCCTAAAATAAAAATCCTACAGAACCCCAGGGCCCATGGGTCAGGCACTGTCAGCGTGTGTTGGAGTCTATGACCGCAGTGTGGACCTGGTTCCAATTTCCTCTTAATTTTCCACCCTGGACTGTGTAATCTGCAAATGAGAAATAATAAAATGTCCCTTTACCACCCCTGGGAAGGCATGCTGCTTTTCGTCCACAGTGACCAAAGGGAGGCTTCCCCTTATCCTCCCTCCGGCAGGTAAATGCCTGAATTAATGAACTTCTAGGGGATGTCCCTCTAGGGCGGGGCTTCCCCAGCTTCAGGTGGATCACACCTGGGGTTCCTGTTGAAATGCAGATTCTGATGCAGCAGGTCTGTCTTGGACCAGGAGACTACAATCCTAATGCAGCCCCACATGATGACAATGCTGCTGGTCCCCAGACCCCACTTTGAAAGGCAGAGCTCTTCAAAGCCTGGCTGAGGAGAGGGAGAAGAAGAAGAAGGGGGGTGCATGTATGTGTGTGCGTGTGTGTGTTAGTAGAAAATTAAGGGGAAAACTATATACATATACAAATGTATGTACACACCATATATATACATATATGTATAATTTTGGGCAGAATCTATACTATATGTAAAATATAAATCTATCTCAACCTTCCTAAATCATTGGAAGCCAATGGGCCTTTTAATGCTGTGTCTGTCGTGAGGTCCCCAAAAATGGCTTTCTTAATCCTGTCTGTGTCCCAGAAGCCTCTCCCAGCTCCAGGGTACCCCCTCCTTACTTTAGGGCCCCATGTCTCTTCCCCAGCCCGTGCTTACGCAACAGGACAGGGTGCTACAAGCAGACCTTCCCACGTGCCAGGTGGCCAACTAAACCCTGTCAAATATCAGAGCCTCCCTGCGTCTCAGAGAGGTAAGTTAAAAGCAGATGGTGAAGAATCTTTGCTCATGTTGTAAACAGGTTTTCAAGAAAGTTCAGAAGATACAGGAAGCAAGAAACTGGTACTGTTTCTGACCATGCTGTCCCCAGCTGTCACCTGTACCCTGAAGGACCTGCACCCCTATGGCCCTTCTTCTTCTTCCAAGGCATCCCCAACCCAGCTCCAAATTTTTCCTGGGCAAAGTAGAGATCAGACCCTGTGGCCTCCCCCTGCTGCCTTTGCCTCTTCCTGACCCCAAACTGGATACGCAGTTAAAATTTTCTAGGACAGCTGCCTATTTAAAGTCAGCAGACGGTAATTTTAATTCCTGCTGTAACTGTTATCTGAACACATCTCCTGAACACATCTCATCTCTCCCTCTGGTCTTTTCCCATGTATCTCTGGCAGTGATGACAGCTCAGCTCTCTCAGGTGACACTCCTTGTGACAGGGGAGCAGAAGCTAGTTTCCCAAGGTTTTCCAAAGTTCTGTTTGTTTCAACTCCCTTGAGTAATTTCTAAAAAGAGGATTACGGACCTCATAAATAAACCAATAGACAGCTCACAGGGTCCTCAAAAATCAGGTCCAATCCAATAAGTCTGGGGACACGGGGTGGGTCCAACATGAATTTGCTGAATGAAGATGTAACAAAGGAACCGGAAACACAAACTCCGCAAAGCAACGCCAAAACCTGGGTGGGGCTAGAAACCCCTCAGACAAAGCTGTGGCCCTTTGACCTTGCAGCGCTGTGAGCTTATTTAAATATTCTGTTCATACTGCATCCCCACGAAAACAAAAAATAATGGATAGATGGACAGCTAGAAGGATGGAAGGAAGGATCGATGGACAGGACTAACAGTGGGCACTCTAATTTCGCAGTTAAGGGCACCGGCTTTCTCAGCCGGCCGGCCTGAGGTTTGGTCCAGGCTCCTCAGTCGCCTTCTCTGTGACTTTCTTAGACACCTGAGTCTTCTCTGCTAGGTGCGGTGATGGACGTGCCCGCTGCGTAGATGGGCAGGGCTTTACCTAATGAATGCGCGGGCGGCACTCAGACAGTGCAGGGGACACAGTGAGCTGGCAATGAGTGTGAGCTGCGATCGCCTTCGGTACCCTGATTCTTTAACACAGAAAACGAGCAAGTGTGAACGATTAAGAAGGGAGTACAATTTTCTAAGCGATAATCAGGGAAATGAGGTAGAAACATCATTTATTAGCTCCTCCCGGTATAATGAATCCAAAGGCTTTGAGTTCACAGTTACGAGTGGGGATGACGGTGGGGATGACGGTGGAGTGAGGAGGGGCGCCATTTCTCCAGAGCAACGCGCTATGGAAGAAAGCTTACATCAAGTCCAAAGACTGCACGCATCCCATGCCCTTTTTAAGAAAAATGGGAAAGAAAGAAAACAGACAGTAAATAAAGACGGACAAAGGGGACAATTATCCTTTCGGGGTGAGTTTTAGGGGCTCTGAGCAGCTTCAGGGTGAACATCTACACCCATGCTCCATTTTAGGGGCTCCATCAGCTCTTCAGCGATGGCTCTGAGGCTGAAATCCAGGTCCACCTCCAACACTCTCCTCTGACAGTCCCCTGGCTCCTGAGCGTTCCAGCCCTCCCCCTGCCCGGGCTTACTGCTGCTGACAAGGCACCTCCCCGCTCCGCCCCGTGGTCCTGGGCTCTCCCATCACCGCCCCACCGTAGAGGAGTCAGGAAGAGGGATGGGTCCCAGGAGTAGCCCCGGAGAAGCCCCAGTGCCACCTGTCAGTCGCCTCTTGCTCCCCCTTATCCTGACCCAGCGCCATTTAGGAAATGCTTGCATGCACCCGGTATCCTGCACTTCACAGCTCACCTACCCCTCAGGTCCCTGCTACCTAGTGACCCGCCACAGGAAAGAGGAGGAGAGGGGCTCAGAAAGGTTAAGTCGCTTGCCCGGGATGGCTCAGCAAACGCCAAGGGCTTCTTGCATACAAGCCAGGCAGGGGCCCCTCCAAAGCCTTTCCACTCTGTCAGTAATTGAGTAAACATCCAAAGGTTATTTACAAATAGAACCTGAAAGAAAGGAAAATTGAAAGGATGCCATTAAAGGAGGTAAATATGCAAGTGGGCATCTCTCAGAGAAACCAAAAAGGTTTATTTATTTTTTTTAAGAACAAAATAAAAAATGATCAGGAAAGTGAGAATTAAATGGAATATATAGAGGTGGTTTTGTGACACTAACAAGAAATGTTACTTCCAGTTCTGTCAAGAAAGTGGCCCCACAAGGAAGCCACTCCATCCATCACCGCACATCAAGACTTTGGTGCCCAGACTTGAGTTAAGCCTTAACAGGGCTTCCTGGATTACTGCTGACTCCACGTCTTAGTGCGGGGAAAAATCAAGACAGTCTTGCAACACCACCTTGCAAGAACGCAGAAGCTGTTCCAGAGGGCCTGGGGTGGAAGTGATAAGGCAGAGAAGCCCGCTTCAAAGGACGACTGACCGCGGGCCAGGCTGAGGCCATGTGAACATCAGAAAGAAAATATAGCCAATAATAGTTAAAGGGAACAAGCTGAGTCTGCAAAGGCCAGGAATATCAATGAATACCAAAACGAAAAGGGCGAGTGACACAGAAAGGAAAGAAGACTATGACAGGAGGATATTTTCAATCCATTTTAAGAAGTAGGGGAGGGTGGGTGTATATGACTGCTGTCCCCGCCACCGCACCTTTTACACAGCTCTGTCTGGACGGCTCCGCCACGAGGGTGGCTGCTGGATATGGAACGAGGAGGCAGGTAAGAGAGCCGGAAGCGTGGCCCTGTGGTGGCAAACTACGCCAGTGGGAGGGCAGTCAGCCCCCGTGCGGCAAGGTGGATTGGGTGTTCCCTTCTGTAAGCATTTAAGAGAATCTGTTTGATTCTGGTCTGCAATCTTAAGGGGAATCTAATTAAATACATTTGTAATCAAATTAAATGTTAAAAGGCTTTAATAAAATTTCTAAGGTTCTAATGATTACTTGTGTGAGCATATGAATTAAATAGTCATATACATACATGCAATTTACACATATGCTGGTGTGCATACGTAACAATATTCAATAGATTGTTATTCAGTACAAGTGAAAGGTAAGTAGACACGATTGAGAGTACACCCCGAAGTGTCCCAGGCATGACAGAGCTTGTCACAGGCCACCTTCCTCGGTGCTCCTGGTGATCAGCACCGTCCATACCGAGGCCCTAGCGCTGCCCAGAGCGCTACAAGGCTGGCTCCCTCCTGCTTGAAGCAGGACCTCTCCATGGGCCCCAACTCCCTGCGGAGCACACTCCCAGGCTCCAGAGCTTTCCTCCCTGCAGGAAAGAGTACTGCCAGCCTTGCATCTGAGCCACAGGACGGCCAGCCTGGAGCCATGAGGGAGGGGCAGGCCCCCAAGGGCTCTAACCCTCCATTCCAGAGAGGGCTGGTGGGGCGCTCATGAAGCGGCCTTACAAGCAGGCCCTCCCTGCACTTGCGACAGAAAATGAACTAACGGGATGCTTCTGCAGAGTTCTCCTTCTGATTTTTTATTTTCGAAAACAATGCCACTGCCAGTCACTGAGCTCCCGCGGCAGAAGGCAGGCTGCTACCCGACAGCTTGCTGTCAACTACCCCTCCCAAAGCATCTCCACCTCATTTCGGGCACCCATCCACCTCCAGGAGGAAGGGCGGGGGAGAACAAAGCCTGGCTTTTAGAGAAGACGCCCAAAAGGCAGGGGGACAGCATTCAGCACGGCACCCACAGCCAAAGTGTGCAGCCTCGACACACTCACTAAAACCCCCTGTGCCCCTGAGAAGGAGGCAGAGAAGGAACAGGGGTTCGGACGGGCTGCAGAGATTCACGTTCGCTTCCTGCAGCCTGGGAGGGCTGCTTGGGCATCTCACTCCTGGGACTCGCGGGTCACCTAGCAGATGTCACAGGCTTCGCAACGCAAGCTCGAATGGCCCCTGACTGTGCACCTGCTGTGACTCTGAACTGCTGTGGCCTGAGCCCATCGCTCCGGAGCAGCAGACCAGGCACAAGCTGGGCTGTCATGTCGATTCCCCACCTGGGCCCGTTCCAGCTTTGTCTCAGATATGCTGGGCTAACATGAAAAGGAGGACGGTTCAATCTGCAAGGAATTGTTTGCCAAGCGTTTCTGTTTCTAAAAGAAAAAGGAAAAAAAATACTCGATGTTGGAATTGGGTTTGACAGGCAAGAATGAAAGCTGCCGGGTGGCAGGTGACGAGGTAGCCTTGGGACCACCTGAGTAAACCTGCCCGCCAGGCGGAGTCCCTGGCTGCCCTAGACTCGGGGCCCGGGGCTCCTGGTGCTGTCAGGCACCGTGGCATGGGGTCACTTTCGACCACCTTCCAGAGACAGACGCCTTCAATTCCCCCAGCACCTGGGGCCCAGGGCCACACCTGCGTGGGGCCACATGACCACGTGTGGCTAAAGTGCAGGGCGTGGCTGCGCAGCTAGGGCTTCTCTGATCGACCTTTACCCCCGCAGACATCTGTGTAGCTGAAAGTGGTGAAAGGGGGCTCGAGGAGGAGGCTGCCAGAGAGAAAGGGGAAGGCACAATTCTAGGGCTCACTCGGGACCTCGCCTGAAAATAAAATGGCCCCAGGCCCTGGGAATGGCAGAAAGGACGTGACCGATACGTGGGCACTTACATGAAAGAAATTTATGGCAACTGTTTACAAATACAGGGGTGGGCAAAAGCAGGCTTACAGTTGTGCATATGGAAAAAGACATACAGGTTATGGTTATTACAATAGCTTTATTAACACGAAAGAACGGCACAATGGCACACTAACCACTTTTGCCCACCCTTGTATATTACAATGCATGCATTTTTAGCGTTATTTTTGTTAGCAAATGATAACGACAAGTTTTCCCCCTGTCATTAGGGCCCTTTTCTGTCCTGAGCACGACCTCCACCCAACTCCCATAATTTCTCTTTTCTTCCTTCACTGAACCCCACCCACTACACACAATGTCTGGGTGGGAACAGATTCCTCAGTGCTCCACACGGCACCCCTCCTTCAAACACACACACACACACACACACACACGTGCGCATGCGCGCATACAACCTATGTTTTCTCCTACATCACCACCTCATAAAACTCTTGACCCCCCAACCCTTTCAGGAGGTCATTATTAAGTGTTATTTATCCATTTAATTCGTACATGTTAGTACATACTGTGGTGACTCTATTTTTGTTTCACTTAGAATTTTAATTAATGAAGACAATCTTTAGAAGGTGGCCACAGACAAAATGATCCTTGTATTCTGTGTGTACAAAAAAAGAGGGAAAAGCCCATTTTTAAACTTAAAACCATGTGCCTTTGCATTTTCTCTTATTTAAGAAGCATTTATTAAGCACCTGCATAATGCAAGGCCCTGGAATACCTCCCAAACAATCTATCCATGGTGGTTTGTTGGTTTGTTTCTTATTTTCATCACAGATTTGCTTGTAAGCAAAAAACGCACCATGAACATTCCTCTCCATTAATGAAAACCTTTTGGTGTCGGGGACCCATGTTTTCAAACATTTTACGGAACTTGGTGAAGTCTGCAAAAGCTTCTGCTAAATCCTTCGCTGAGCATTTTTCCTGAGGGCTCTTCTTTTTTTTCTCCTGCCATTTCCTTTTCTCTTGCCTCTTCTTCGGCTATGTGTTTCTATTCCAGCTCCGCCAACTCCATTAGTCAATTCCTCGGGAACCACCTCTAGGAGCTCCTCGAGGTCACCCCCGCCCACACCCAGGCTACAGCTGTCGGTGGTCTCATCCATGGCCCTGCTGACTTTTGCGACCTCCTCATCCTGGGCAAATCCTCTGAAGGCGTGGACAAACCCACCGAGTGTCTTCTTCCAGATGCCACGCCTGCACCCCTGGGTTACATCACCCTAAGCCCAAGCGAGGTTCCTGATGCGGCCATAGCTGCTGTAATCCTTGCAGGACGGCATCAGCGTCTTCCTCAGCTGCGGCGCTAGTCTGGGCAAAGGTCCTCCTCAGGCAGCGGGTCTTAAAAGCCGCTATGACTCTTTGGTCTATTGATTGGATCAATGAGGTGGTGCTTGGAGGAAGAAATACCTCTTTGATAATGGGTTGAAGGTCATCAATAAAAGGAGGATACCTGGAAGCCTTCTCAGCAATCAGCAAAATCTGGAAAGTTCTGTTATTCTGATGGGGTGTTAAACAGCACCCCATCTAGTGGCACAGCAATTCAGGAGGGCATCTTGGAAGAGGAGCTGGGTCATCCGTGACTTTTTATGGCCCCTGTAGTACACTGGCAGTGTGTGCTTATTGATCTGTTCGAAGGTCCTGGGATTCTCACTGTGCCAGATTACAACGGATTTTAGTCTGTAACATGCAACACTGCCCCCACGCAAGACTGTTCTCCTGTCCTCAGAAGCCTTGAAACCTGGTATCGACCTGTGCTGCTTATGGATGAAAGTCCTTGCAAGCATCTGTCTCCAGAATAGGGAGTTTTCATCCATACTGAACATTTGCTCCAGCAAGTGATTTTCCTCCTCAATCAGCAAGTCTGGAGTTTCCAGAAACTCTTCAGCTGCCTTCCCATCAGCACTTGCAGACTCACCACTCACGTTCGCATTATGTTACGAATAACAGTTCCTGAATCGTTTAAACACCCAGAGCTAGCAGTAAACTCAACCTCAATGTCAGGTCCAGCCTTTTCTTCCAGCGTCTCAAACAGACGTTTTGCTGTGATCGTGATGGAGCTCAGGGGCGTGTCCGCTTCTGCGTCTGGTCTTCAATCCGGGCCATCGGAAGTTTCTCCATATCTGACACAGGTCCTTCTCAGATTTTTGTTAGTCTCACCGCCCTCAGTGAAGCAGATCCTTTAACAGCTTCATCACATTGTTCTTGTTCTTCAAGGTCATGGCTGTGGAGCCAATCTGTATTTCTTATTTCCATGTCACAGGGATGTCAAGTACAGCATGGGGAATATAGTCGCTAATATTGTAATAACTTTGTGTGGTGCCAGGTGGGGACTAGACTAATCAAGGGTGATAGCTTCATAAGTTACATAAATGTCTAACCACTATACTGTATACCTGAAACTGATATAATATTGTATGCCAACTGGAACTGCTGTTCCCTTATGTGTTATCTGAGGAAAAGTTAGAAACAGCTGAGATTCCTAACACTGGGCCAAATGGTTAGATATAAATGATGAGCTATTAAGCAACAGTGAAAACTGTGGTTTTTTTAAAGAATTTAAATGCCATGGGAAAATGGTCAAAATATATCATTAAGTAA
Organism: Mormoops blainvillei; assembly: GCA_004026545.1. Lineage (NCBI taxonomy): Eukaryota > Metazoa > Chordata > Mammalia > Chiroptera > Mormoopidae > Mormoops > Mormoops blainvillei. Next base: position 47,335 of record PVJD01004576.1, on the reverse strand, counting down.
AAAAGCACTACGTTCCCAAATACATAAGTTTATTAGAGGAAAAACAACAACTAGAAATATCTCACACACACACACAAATCAGCAGCGGTTGCTAAGTCAGTCATCTTTTCATCTTTGTTTATTTTCCAAATTATCTAAAATTAGTGTGCTCTTATGACCAGAAGCTACGTTATTTTTGAAACCTAAGTCCTTTTAAAGGCTATCTGTGTTTTAATGAAACAGGGAAACGGGGTAGGCTCTAACTCTGTAAGGCGGTGACCGGCATCCCTGCCTGACTCTGAACACCGGAAATGAACACTCTCTCCACTGAGAGACGGATGGGAAAAGGAGTTGTGGGGGCAGGGCTGCGGAGGGTAAGGGAACACTATTCAGCCATGAGAAATCAGGCAATCCTACCATTTCCAGCAACAGAGATGGGCCTGGAAGGCAGGACGCGAAGTGAAAGAAGACAGACAAAGACGAATACTGTTATGATCTCACTTATGCTTGGAATCAAAACAAAAAAGAAAAAACAAACTCACAGAAAAAGAAATCAGGTTTGTGGTTATCAGAGGCGGAAGGTGGCGCGGGGGAACTGGAGGAAGATGGTCAAAGGTACAAACTTCCAGGGAAGGCCTTGAGACCATCCTGTGCTGACCCAGCCCAGTGCAAAGTCCCTGATTAGGTCATCAAAGAAAGTCAATAACCCAGGAGACAATGTCACCTCCTTCACCAGAGAACCTCAGGTGGACCTCAAACAAATCAAGTTCACAAAAGATTACGGGTGCTTACCAGCCACTCAATAAATACTTGGCTGATTCATTACTGCAAAAGCAAACAACGCAGTAATGTCTTGAAACTCTTATTTGCTTCGTAACCTTCTCTTCTCCTGCGGAAAAAGAGTCATGCAGGTAAACTCAGAGGTGAAGTGGTCAGCAGATCATATGCACTCGACATGGAGAAATTTCTTTTCCTGACCAAACAAAAAGTGACATAGCTTGGCCCTTGGAAAGGGGAATCCGAATGAGCCACAGCCACCTATGCATCAACACGGCAACCCGCACGTCTGCGGTCTGCTGAATGCTGTGGGACCGAGAGGTCTGCAGCACACAGTCATGTCCACCTGGGGTCAGGGAACATGACCTACAGCCCACAGGATGGAGGCGAAATTCACAGGGAAGGAGGAAACCTCACTGTGAAATGCACCTGCATCCGGCTGAGTTTCACTTGAGACAGTGGCCTGGAATAAAAAGAATAAAATTTGAATATTTTTGAATTTTACAAATTAATAAGCTACTGATATATTCTGAAACTGGAGGGGTTTCTGTTCTCATTGTTACCAAATGAGCTTTGTTCTTAAACTAGTATTTTTTTTTCTCATTTAGCTACTTTGAGAGAGTGGTTGAACTAGATGACCTCGGTTTGAAACTCAGCACCCCACTGTGCTATGTGACTCTGGGAAGCTCCTTAACTTCCCTGGGCCCCATAAGTAGAATCAGAGGTCACTGTGAGAATTAAACGAGTGAAACATAAAGCATTAAAAACAGTGCCTGGCCCCGGCCAGGGTGACTCAGTTGGTTAGAGCGTCACCCCATAAACTAAGAGACTGCAGGTTCAGTTTCCGGTCAGGGTACCTGCCTGGGTTGCAGAGTCAGTACCTGGTAGGGGCTCCTGTGAGAGGCAACCAATTGATGTTTCTCTCTCGCATCGATGCTTCTCTCCCTCTCTCTCCCTCCCTTCCCCTCTCTCTAAAATCAATGAACACGTCCTCGGGGGAGGATAAAAAATAAAAATAAAAAACAGTGCTTGGCCCCCAGTAAGCACTAAATGTTGACTATATTTTCTCCCTGTTGGACCATCGAATCCTAAATATCCCATGTTTATGGGCACATTTGCTTTGTGGCTCATTGTCATTCTCTGTGTCCCTCTGACTCATCAGGAGTCAAAAAGTCCACCTGACGATGGAAGTGTTGAAAATTTTCTAAAAAGGCCATTCTACCACCTGGTCAAGGTAGGCACCCAAAGTTTCTTCCCTCTCTCAAAAAAGCTGGGGTGGGGCCAGATCTAAAAGGCAAAGTGTCATTTCTCCACTCTGGGGAATGACAGGTAGGAGAGGGAGTGGAGTCTGATCCTGTTCTGATCTGTGTGGAAACAGTGCAGGAGACCCACTTATCCAGGGGTCCATACCTGCAGAAGCATATGATCAGCCCTGGAGCTCCCCAACCCCCAATCACACCCACAACAGAGAACCAATGCCCTAGCCCATGCAGAAGAATCGAAAAGGAAGGAAGAGGTCACAACTGATTTAACACATCAGTGAGTCACGGTGCTGTCAGTCACAGCATCTCCTGGGTTACACACCTGTAAACACACAAACACAAAAAAGCCACCACATGAGAAGCAGGGCTCCAAACCCGTGCCTTCCCCCGACCCCTTGGCCAGTTTGGCGAAGCCCACAGGCCCCTCCTCAGAAGAAAGATGGGAAGACAAAATGCAAAGGAAACCAACTGCGTTATCAGGCACGTACTAAAACTTGAAAAAAGTCTGCGATTTAAGTGCTTCCTTCTCAATGCATTAAATAACAACAACTAATGATGAACGTCATATCGAAGCAATCATGAGTAACGGTGATATTTCAATCAGCTTCTCCTGTAGCACGGCATCTGCGGTTTCTACTGGGGACCAGGTCGCACGTCCTGCTAATACCCTTGTGCTGTTTTCTACATTCATAATGAAAGGACAGCCCACGTTTCAGTTAGCAACAAATGAAAATAAAGATGTACCTTTTTCCTTTCCAAGTTCATAGAATACTCATCTGTCTCTCCAGGCCCTTTGTGGGCCCCAGCTCCTCAGCCGGAAAGCCCTGCTCCGGGGCGTGTCATACAGTATTAAAGTTAGTTAACACCTGCTAGCTCATTTAATAGGTATTTAGCAAATACCCCCTTGGCTCTAAGCACAGGTACCAAAGAGGAAAATATAGAATGAAGGTAACTCGGATGCAACTGTACTCAAACAATTTTCAGGATCTCTACTCAGTGTTTATCTTGGCTCTTCCAGCTTTATTTTAACCTGTGTTATCTACTGCCAAATCTACCAAGATTTATTTTCTCTTTCTCTCTTAAATGTATGTAATCACAAGCAAAACAAATTAAAAAGAAGACTCAATGTCTTCAGGTCCACTGTTCAAGGATTTTAGAAGCTGTGACTACGTGCTGTGGGATGAATACCACGAGTCCTCCCTGTTTCTACTTCCTCTATAATAAAACCAGCCCTGCCCAAACTGTAGGCGTTTTATAGAAATGACGTGGGGCAACTCATGTATAAGTTCTCTGAAAATAGTGAAATAGTGCCCGTGGATGGTGCTCCAATTACACTGTGAACAAAAGTGACTGATGAATGTGTGTGAGGAAAGACCCAGGAGCCTCCTGAATTAGAAACAGCCATGACTGTTCCTGCAGAATCTTAAGGTGGAATGTAACACATGGAAATTTCCAGAAAAATAATTCTGCTGTGAATTCTACTGAGAGCATTCTGGAGGAACCAAACATGGAGCCTACCAGGCAGGTTACTCCAGACACAGATTTCCACACAATATCACATGTCCTTCTCTGTACAGATACTGTGAGTAAACAAAAGTGTCTTGCAGAGGGACTCTCCTGTAGACCATGACACCCAGAAGTTCCATGGTCTCAACTTGAACACGAGGTCAACTCCAACACACTTCACACTTGCCTTGGTGCCGATGGCTCTGTTTTTATTCCCACCAAAACTGATTCTCTGCAGAGTTCACACAGAGACTGTAGGGCGTGTGTTAGGTATAAAATCACCAGTCAATTTAAATAAAATGCCTTTCTTATCACTATCTGATAGAGAAAAATGTGAAAACAGCCTCAGAGGCGCCCTAATGGCGAAACCGGGCCAGTCGTTCTGACTTGTTTATGATAAATGGTTTTACAAATTCAAGACAACTGAAGATCTGTCTGTAAAGAAAATTACAGATAAATTTACAGATGCATTCGGACCAAGTTATCTCCAAGGAGAAGCAGGGCTGCTGTACTTTTATTCAAGGTGACACAGCGATACACAGATATGTAACTGATGCCACTTGCAGAGTGACATCACTCATTTAGACCAGCCTCAAGCTAACTTGACTTTTAAAGCCAGAGGTGTCAAAACAAAGGAGACAGCCCGTCCTAACAAAGTCAGAGGGCCGCCACGGCTTCCTAAAGAGTAAAATCTTCCTACAAAGGCGCCTCTTGAACAAATATCCTTCGTATGAATTTTTTAAACATCCCATTTTTTTTTTCAAGTCTGCAAAATCAGGTCTTGTTGTCACAAACACACTGAACAAAACCCCCTCGTGTACTGCTCCGCCACCGGAAGCCAGCTCCGCTGCCCTATAGCATGGCTGGCGTGCTGCTGCGGGGGCTTTCTGCGTGTCCCAAGTGACCTGCTCAGGGGCCTTTCACACAGAAATCATCAGCCTTAGTCTACATGTCTCGCTATGTCATATAAATACCAAGGGGCTGACATGCTCCCAATACCTTTGGTTCAAATGCTGACAAACTCCTTCCCAAACTCCTTCCCAGTAAGAGTTTCTAAGGACCCCCATGATACTTTCGGTCTGGAGAAAAATAAATGGGAGTATTTTCAAAATCTCCTGCACAGTTAAGAGACAGCTGGTTCAAATGGAAATTTGAACTTGTCCCCCACTACTCTAAAATTTCTAATCACAATACTTCACATGCAGGCCTTTTAGGTGGCTAAACCCTACAGCCATGTTTCTTTGCACATCTTCCATGGAAGACAGGCGTGGGCCTTGGTAACCAGTACGAGGTCCCATCTGAGATGTGGCTGAGAAGCCCTGGTCGCCCTAGCGCCCTGGCAGGGGATCTACTCACGGAAGTACTTCAGCGTCTCCTCAATCTGCTCGGTGGTGAGGTCGATGTTGGCATCTGGAGAAATGAGGGGTGTGTGCAGCCAGTCGTCGTGGTCATAACCGTAGATGGTGTCAGCTCTTAACTTATAATGGGGCAGCTGTTCCTCCAGCAGGCTGATGATCTCGACTTCCGGAAGGTCGGTGCTGTTGCACACATCTAGAGAGAAGACGGAGAAGTGAGCGCCCAGACCTGGCTGTGTGAGCCTGATGCCAAGAACGACCTGCAACAGTTCCCGCTGTGTGGCTGCCCGCGTCCTGCAACGTAAAGGCACGATTCTTGTGCCTTTGGCACCTGGGCCCGGTCTTTCTTTCCAAGCCTTTCTCTGGCCATTCTCTCGCCACCGCCTCACACTGAAGCCAAACCGGCTACGGTTCCGCCAATAGGCCAAACTTCCTCCTGCCCCTCTTTCACCATTCGAGCTATTCCCCTCCATGTAGGCTTTTGTTTTCATTTCATTCATTCATTGATCTGTTCAACCATCTACATTTCCTCCCAGGCATCCACCCAAACACATTGTGAGTAGCAGAGACACACACAGGAGACGCGATGGCAAACCCACAGCCGGGGTCCTGCCCTTGCAAAGCTGTCAAAGCACACCGTCGCGGGTTTCCAACCACTAAAGCACCAGGTGCCACCTCCCCCAAGGCACAGCTCAAAGGCCGCCTCTCCCCCAACAGACTGGTGCTGTGAGCACTCCAAGCAGAGTTACCCTGTCTTCCCGCTTCTGGACAGTCGGCCTCCGTACCCGCAGGTCCTGCATCTGCGGACTTGGCCAAGCACGATGAGAAAGATGGGTGGCGGGGAGGTTACCCTGTCGCTGGGGCGTGCTCTGCAGTTGGGCCTACAGTGGTTGCATCTGTCCCGAACAGGTAGAGACTTTTTTTCCTTGTCATTATTCCCTCAATAAGAGAGTATTACAACCACCTCCACAGCATTTGTACTGTATTAGGTATTATAAGTAATCTAGAGATGATTTAAAATATAAGGGGGAACGGATGTAGGCTATATGCACCTAAACAAGGGACGTGAGCATCCGTGGATTTTGGTACCCGCGGGGACCCTGGAACCACTCCCCTGCGGATACCATGGGGCCACTCAACACACACAGCATTGTGTCAGAGCTGCTGTGACTGCACCTCGAAGTCCTGTCACCTAGGTACTTTAGTGTCAGACTCATCTGCCGGTGAGGCGGCCAACACCGCACACTTATCACAGCATCACACTCCACATCTCATATCATGACATCTCGTACATGCTTGTCCTCAATCCACTGTCCCTACCGTTCTCGTTCCTGGCCCAGGCGGTGTGGAGCGGCTGCCCAGTAGTGCCTAGGGATGCGATTCGGTCCATACAAAGCACATTAAAGTGGGTCTTTTCATTAAATAGTACACATTGGCAATAGGGTACATGTTCCAGGAACAAGAAGCCGTCTTATACAACTACCCTACCCGCCAGAAGAATGACTTAAATAAACGCTGATGGGTATCTATCAGCTAATTCTGATGTCAATCACTGTATCAGCCCATGTCCCAAAGTTTTTGGGACCTACGATGGTAAATGTCCCGTGGGAGTAGCAGTGGTTTCGTCGGCCCACAGAAGCCAAGGTGCCTGTGGCTCACACAGCTGGACCAGAGGAAGGAGCTAACTGAGCCTCCGTGAGAAAAAACGTTCAAAAGATAGAATACAATGGGGGTCAATTCTTAAGAAGGTGGTTGCACCATGTTCCTGCCTTGGAGCTGGAAACAAAGAGGGTGGATCCAAGGGGAGGACAGTTCAGTCTCCCATCCCTCTCGAAAGTGTAAGAAAGGACGGGGAGAAAAAAAACACTCTCAAGATAAACAAAACCCAATAGCACAAGGGAAAATGAAGAGAAGGTGCTGACACGAGATCCACATGATGGGGTGTTGCACAAAGATGGAAGCTGGCACCCAACAGAGCAAGAAAGGAGCAGCCCCAGGCACACAGGAGAAATGACGGTGCAAAGGCTGAGTAAGTCCCAGGGTGCAGGAAGGGCCTGGGACAGCGAAGCAGGCGCAACAGGGAGGGCCAGTCCCTTTGCTCCTCTCTGGGCTTGAACCCAGGCAAAGAAGGCAGCAGGGCCGCTCACACGCAGGCAGACTGTGGAGGCGCCTGTGCCCAGGACAGCTATCCAAAGACTTAGCAAATCCCCACCTCTTTTGTGGTCAATAAGATGGCCACAGAGCAGGCAAAAAAGTATAAAGAATCACAGGTAAAGAGACCAATTGTCTCCCTTTGGGCAGGAGCCCACTGAAGTCGCCTGGAGGGTCTGCCCGCCCCACCCCACACTACTCCACACTGCCTCCTCACTCGACTCAATATACAAAGCTTCCTGGGAGAAGGAAACTTCGATTAAGGAAGTCAGCGTGGTTTGTCCAGAGCTAAGGAACAGAATTTTAAGAAGAAAGTGAAGATTTTAGAACTTTACTAGGAGCTTTAGGGAAGTTCCTCATTCCTGGAAGGAAGACAACAGCTGAGTTCTGGGTCCCATGCTTCAGGTGGGGAACGTCACAGCGTGTGCACCTGGCACTGCAGCCAACTCTGCCCCTCTGCAAACTGCGGTCGCAACAGAACCGTGTCCTACCCCTGGCCAGAGCCAACAGCCCCACCTCGAGACAGACGGTGTCTCCTGGTCCTTCTCATCTCCCACTACCCACAGACACCAACCAAAAGTTCAAGATGGACCCATAATTAAGTTTCTTCCTCCCAATGCATCAAGTGAAAGTTCCCACAAATCTCATCTCGGGAAGAGACCCCATAGCTAGAAAATGGCTGCCACCTGGCTGAGGGGACACGGGGTCAAGGAAGGCTGATGCCCAGCCGGCGGCACCTCTCAGCTAAACCCGATCTGCCCAGTGGAAGGCGGCACTGGCTTGTCCTAGAACGAGCAGTGGACCAATACATTCCTGCGTGGCGCACCCATCCATGAGGTTGGAATCTTCTGGTGTCACTGCTATGTGGCAGTGGAGAAGACAACGGTGTCCAAAGATAGATACATATCCCTTCCAGGAATAACGCTGTCACTTGTGAGCACCCTGGCAGCTGCTCAAATGCCGAGACTTGACCTGTCCTTCCACATTTCCAGGGCTGAAGGTCGACCTATTTACAGTGTGGGTCCTTGTGCCCAGGTGATACTGTTTTCCTTAAAGCATATGATGGTCAGTGCGATACAGTATCAAAAGGTGAGACTGTGCCAAAATCCCTTTAAAAAAAACAAAGTCTATTTGATTTTTTCAATAACATGACCAGCCGCATAAACACAAGCTAAGTTTTCAGCTTCCTGGAAGATCCAGAGAATCAGGGCATAGGAAAGGGTTATAGAGGCTGCTTAGCCTTGGCTGCCGGGCCCGAAGCCCCGGGGACCTCCTGTAGACGGCGACGCTACAACTGGCTCATAGGGAAGACACACGGAGGCCTAAGATTGGGCAAACATAGTATGAAAGCCTTCAAGAATTCCCCAGGAGTCCCGCTTTCCCCATGTCAAACACCAAGCCGGTGCCTTTAGAGGGTCCTCTGACCCTCCCAGACGCCGGAGCCATAGATATTCGTGCTGTTTTATAGATGAGGAGGCCGAGGTTCACAAGGACTGTGGAATATCTTTTTTTAAGATAACTTTTTTTAAAAGTAATTTTTTAATTGATTTTAGAGAGGGAGGGGGAGACAGAGAGAGAGAGAAACACTGATTTGTTGTTCCACTTATTTGTGCATCCACTGGTCGATCTTTGTGCTCTGACCAGGGATCGAACCCATAACCTTGGTGTATTGGGACAATGCTCTAACCAACTGAGCTACCCCACCAAGGCAGGACTGGGGCATATCTTGCTGGTCAAGGTCACATGGCTAAATAAGTGACAGATCCTGTATGAAACGCCTCAGCTGGCAGACTAAGAGCTATGCTCTTCCCGCTGCCATTTGCGGCCCATCTCCTAGGCGGGCACATCAGAAATGCTAGGGAACTCCAGGGATATTCTGGGCTGGAAGTTTCTGTTCTAACCAGGCAGATTTCATGACTATGGCAAGGATATTCAATTACACACAGAGACAATGGAGGGAGGTGCTGGGATGGGTTTCCCTCCCAGAGCACAGGCAGCGGAGCCAAGACCTGAAGCGGCCTGTCTGCAGGACCATGAAGGGTCAGGGCCAGAATAGGACAGCCCTGCCGCTCCCTCTCCTGGAGCTCACTCAAGCACATAGTGTGAAAGGACCCAGGTGGCCCAGCCTGGAGGAAAGAGCTCCTGACGGTCATCATTTCTCCACAGCCCCAACTCACATTATTAACAAGTTATAAACAATGCGCTCTCTGGCAGGTCTCGAATGAAGGGCATCTGCATTCTGACTGAACTTGGTCCCAGCAGGTTCACGGCTCTGAGGGCTCTGCAGCGACAACAGCCTGGAACCCACTGGCCCCCCAGCCTGTCCCACCATCACAAAGGCCAGGTTCACCTGGGCAGTCAGGGCGGACTGGGCCTCAGCACCTCCCCTTCCCCAGTCACTACGACAGCCCCGTGGTGGCGGGTCATGTTACTGCTGGCCCCATTGGTCGAAAGACACTTTTTATTTTTTTTAATTGAATTGGTTAATAAGAGTATATAGGTTTCAAATGTACATTTCTATGATACATGATCTGTATACTGCATTTAGTGCCCCAAAAGACACTTTTTAAATCACAGTACTGCCCTGCTTTAGAAACCTCCCAGCTCCCCGTAAAGTATTTCATGATTCAGCCCACACCTTCTTCCTGGAAGTACAGGGGCTACTGGGACAGAGGTTTCCCAATATCCAATTTTTGCTTCTCCGTTTTGGTAATGGAACCCCCAGCTGTGTCTGGGTACATGGCCACCCCAGCTTAAAACTACACTTCCCAGCATTCCTTGCAGCAAGGTATGTCCATACACCTGGTTTATGGGATATAAACAGACTTTCCAAGTCATGCCCTTTCCCATGCTGGAATTGCAGAGATGGGTTGGTCCTGGAGCTATCTTCAACCATACAAGTAAAGGTGACACCTAGGGGATGACCAGAGCAACCCTGGGTGCCTGGGACAACCTGGTGAGGGCAGAGCTCTCCTGGGCTACCTTCCCTGTGGCCTTTTAAGAGAGAAAGCAGCAGCTAGTTCATGGAAGCCACTATTATTTCGGCATCTGTTGAAGCAGCCAAGTCAATATCCAAACAGCCTTTTGGAGCCAGCTCCGCCTTCTCTATTTTCTCAAATACCTCTTCTGTTAGGCCACGCCAACTTCCCGCCCTTCTCCAAACACATTTTTGCAGAAATCTTGGCTTTTACGCCAGCTGTGCTCGCTGCCTAGAATGTCCTTCCGTGCTCAGCAAACTCCATCTCAAAATATCACTCAAATGTCAGCCTGTATTTCAAGCTGGCCTCGCCCTCTGTCCCCTGGCTTTGGATTTAGTACATAGCATATTTCATCACAATGTTCCCAGTGTTTTAAACAGTCTCTTCTCCACTAACTGTGAGCCCCTCAGGAGAAAGAGCTCTGAATTGCCCACCTGTACTTCCGGCACAGTGCTACGCCCTGGGTGGCTGCACTGGGTGATAAGCACTATCACCCGTGCTTAGCGCTACGCCGGGCAATAGTGTCAGTGAGTGCTGGGTGACTAATGGAACAAAGGGAAGGAAGAATCAGCAATGGGTGGTAGGTCCGGTCTGTCAACCCCCTGCCCACTCAGGATGGACACGTGCCGGCCTTCAGAGGGGAGGGAGTGGAGTTATCTAGTGTTAAGGTCTTTTCAGGTCCCTATCAGAATCACCCCAGGCCTTGGCTTGGACGGAAGTCCGGCAGGAAAGCGAAAGTCCCCTCGGCCACTCAGCCAATGGCGATCGGACCCAAGGCCCGCCATGCTTATGGCCCCGCTTTGGGAAGAGAACATAATGGCTCTCTTCGCCCTTCTAGGTTTCCCCAAGGCATGAGGACTGGAGCGGGTCCTCCCGCCCAAGGACAAGAGCTTCCTTTAGGGCTGCCTGGAAGGTGACAGAGGGTCGGGAGCCTGCTCAGTGTCTGGCGGGTCTGAGGCCATAGGTGTAGCTGTAGCCACTCCACGCCAGACTTGGAACTAAACCCTCACCCCCAGAGAGGGGCTAGAAAAAGGCCCCTCACCTCGTGATTTGCACTGATGCCTAAGTTACATGCCAACTTCATGAAAGTTCCCAGGCGCCCAAGGCGAGGCTTACATTTTACAGCAGAAACGGCCGCTCTCAATTAGTGTCTGACATTTAAAAGTCAGAGACCCTTGGGTAAGAACACAGGTCCCTGGCCTCTAGAACCACGCTGTTGCATGCTCCCAGGGGTGGCCATCCCTGGATGGGGTGGATGTAGTTCCATCGGAGTTTCTGGGCTTCCAGTCTGCAGGCCGGAGCTAGAAGGCCCTGGGCGCGGAGAGCAGAGGGCCGCGCAGCTGCCAGGGAGCAGAGTGGGCAGAAGAGCTGTCTCAGAGGACAGTGTCCTAAAAACCCACCTAGGCCCCAGGAGATCCTGGGAAAAACAGCAGCAGAAAGGGAAGAAAGAAGAGCGAGAGCAGTGCTAGACAAAGAGGAAAAGCTAGTGAGAGAAAGCTCTGGCAAAATCAGGGGATGGCAGCTGACCAGAAGGGCACAGGGGAGACAAGGAAACAGGCAAGTCGGGGAGAAGACAGAGCCGGAGGCCAGGCAGCACCATACCTCCACCTGCTGCCACCTGCTGCCACCTGCTGACAGGTGCGAGGCCCTGGGCGTAGCAAGGGCGCTGTGCCAAGACTTGGGAGAATGGGACCCAACTTGGCCCTGTCACCCCAGCAAATCACATCTTGGTCTGTCTGGGACTCAGTTTCTTCATCTGTAGAGCAAAGGGGTCAGGATGGAGAAAAGCTCTCTTCCTGCCCCAAATGCCTCTGAGCGGTTGGACCACGGGTTGTGTTTGGGGGTACCCACGAGAAGCCCCGTGACCCTCAATGTGTCGACTTCTTCTAAGAGGCCAGGGGTTGTATTTTTACATGATATTCTCCGATTTTTAAATGCTGGACACTAATTTAGAGTTCTGTAAAGACCTGAGGGCCAAAGCAAACCCACGTGCCTGCAGTTTGCACACTGGGATTTCCCATCCTGCTGTCTCACTCTTGGGCCTCGGGAGAAGTCTCTTGACTCCGCTAAAGGTGACAAAGAACTGCAAAAGGAACCTTAACTTTAACCTTAAAAGGGAACCCAAACTATCCACATTCCACAAGCCCCACCATTTTTTCTCTTTCTCCCTCCCCATCCCAATCCCGACTTCGTTTCTTTACACAACAAGCTTGCGCTCGGCCACAAGGGTGGCGGGTGAGGGGCCAGACTCCTCAGGTCTGCGCCTGAGGATGTTGCGGTGGGAGGCAGGGGGCCTCCCTCCTCACCCACTGCACCTGGCAGTGACTGCAGGCCCCCAGCTTTAAGTTTCAAGACGTCACAAGATGAAACCCTTCTCTTCGGCAACACACGAACCATTCTGGACAGACTTGGAAACCATTCCTTTTTAAAAAATTATTCAGATGGAAGAGCATAGATTCAAAGACTCACCCATAGGCCAAACTGTTGCTGGAGACACACGATACTTTGTAACTGATGTCCAACAGACCGCCCTCCTAGAAAATTCTTCCCTGTCATAAAGTCACATAGTTTAGAGCCTTACCTAAACATCTTCAGGGAACTCAGTGTAAATACTCTCTACACCACAAAAATGATTTCACAAACCACAAAGGGACCATTAGAGCTAAAGATTACTGGCTCGACCACCTCATTTAATGGAAGAGGACACTGTACTTGGAGGGGCTGGGGAGGGGGCCAAAGGTCACAGAGCGGCCAGCAACAGACCCAAGACTAGCGCACGGCCCGCTGCTCAGCCCGCCACATGGGCCACATGGCGGGGCCGCAGGAGGCAACAGGACACTCCCCCACACACACTGACTCCTCCCCCACTGCTTACCCAGCAGGCCGCCTGGTAACCTGAGTTCTCAATAAACATTTGCTGAACAATGCAAAGCACCTGAATCCATCCCTGCATTTTATTACTCTCCCGAACCAGCTGGCAGAGCAGGGCGAGGATTAGGACAGCATTTTGCAAATGAGGAAATCAAGGTCCCAAAGATTCACTGAGGAGCCCAAGTCACTCCACCAGCAAGTGGCTGAGCCAGACCCCACACATGCCTGCTTCCTCTCAACCCTAATTCACGTGGCTTGCTCCCACTATCTCTGGCCCCTTGCGAGGACCCTGTAAGGGAAGGAACCTGCGAGAAGACATTTCTCCTCCCTACACTGATCTGTGGGGATTTCGGGAGAACTGAGGGCCCCCCTGAGGACTGGGGATGGGATGACGGTGGCACGGGGCAGGCAGCGGCGCACTGCGAACCCTGGCTTCTCTAAGAAGCTCCACCCCAGACCTGCTGACCCAGGGTCTGCATGGGTGGGACCCAGAAGCTGGCTTTTATATTCAGCCCTTTGAGGGGTACTTGCACACTGACAGGAGAGGTGACGGGCAGTTTGCCCCTTGAGATTTTAATTAACTAAATTTGCTTTCTCAATTTAAAAAATATTGTTAAGCCAAGCACGTGGCTCAACATTAAACAGTACGAAAGGGTGAGGCCATCTCCCTGCCGGCTGCCCCCACAACATCCGCCCTCCCCCCACTTCCACAGGAGACTTCTCAGGCCCCCCACAGAGCTGGTGTGAGCTCACAGCCCAGCTGGTCTTCCCCCAGAGCCCCCCAGCGCCCCCGCTATTGAAGGGGAAACTGAAGCCCTGTAAGATTCAGGGACTTGGGCGAGATTTCTTGGCTAAGCAGGGGCAGGAACAGATGCTAGGACCTCCAACTCCCTCCTGTCGCACCGCCACACCTTAGCTCAATTCCTCGGGTGCCACCTCTCAGCTTACATTCCAGCCCCAAAAGGACAGGCATGGTCTTCTTTTCTCTCCCTTTTCTGCCTCCCCCCACCCCACCCCCCTGGCAGGGACCGGTCACTTGCGATGAGCAGTAAAGAGGAGGGAGGTGTCTCCCGGGAGACAGAAGGCCAGGCAGAGAAACCTGCATGGACGGAACGGGAAAGGAAAGGCCAACGAAACTGTGCTTCAGAGACAGAAACCAAAGCCGACCCTGGGGAGTTCTCTGGGACGGCGGTGGCCTCAGTTGCCACCAGAAGCGACTCTTTCTAAGAAAAGGCGTAAACAATGACACTGGTTCGATTCCACGGAGACTGGGTGTCAGGTTCTGAGCTATCACTTAATCACACATGAACACCAGCTCCGATGGTACATACCCCAGCAGGTGCACAGGCGCCACTATGCCCAGCGGTGCCTTTCGGAGCAGGGTCTCTGGCAAGAGGCTGAAGTGCATGATTGTGCAACTGAACGTGGCAGAGCTCACAGGGACATGCCAGCGTGTTGTGCAACAGAGAGGGCACGAAGGGGCAGGGCAAGCAAAGAAGGAAGGACCCTGCTTTGGAGGCCCCCAAAGTCAAAACCAAGTTCAGTGTTTTGGTGACTCCGATGGGCTTGGTATGGAAAATCTGCAAAAGTGATGATATTACATTACAGATCAGGGGCGGGGGGGTTCTAATACTAATGCAGCTAGAACCATACAGACATTTATTTTAGAAGGAAAAACGAATGTGTATAAATCCAGCCTAGAGTTAAACCCCCAGGAAAATGCTCAAAATAAAGATGGGAAGTGTTAGTGTTCACCTTAAGTTGTTTTACTAGGAGATAAATTTTAAAAATACTTTGGTTTTCCAATTTTCTTGATAATTTCTCTTTAAAGTGTGTGTGATCTATTTTATAAAATTACTAGGAGAAATTATTTTTACATAAAAACAGCCAGTGTCCATATGAGTGTAATTACAGTGCTCACAACTGAATTACTATTTACCGTTGTAAACTGGAACTACGCTTGCAGTAAAGAGCGTGACAGCATTTTTGGAAAACCAAAATTGGTCATGACCCTCCAAATGGTAATCTCACACGTAGGATTAAGTCTAAGAAAGGACTCCAAAGACCCAAAAGTGCAAAACACATAAGTATGTTAATTATGCATCTGATAAAGTGAAAATGCGTGCAATTACCAGGTTCCTCCAAAAGTGAAACACAGAATCACCTTATGATCCAGCAATTCCACTTCTGGGTATACATCCAAAAAAGCAAGTGCAGGACTTGAACAGATATTTGAGTGCGCTTGTGCAGAATGGCCTTAGTCACAAAGGCCAAAGGGAGAAGCAACCCAAGTGTCCACGAAGAGATGAACGGGTAACAAAATGTAGCACACGCATGCAATGGAATATCATTCAGCATTAAAAAAAGGAAGGAAATTTTGACACATCCTAAGACACGGAGGGACCTTGAAGACATTATGTGAAATAAGCCAGGCACCAAAGGACGAACACTGCATGACTCCACTTATATAAGGTCCCTACAATTGTCACATTCACAGACAGAAAGTAGAGGGGTGGTTGCCACTCATTAAATAATTCCTCCTCATAACTCTCCTGTCTCTAAGTTTTCCTATTTCCAACTTCCACTCTCCTGAGCACTTGGCTTTGAGACTTCCTTAAACACAGCAGATAGCTTCATTTTCTGACTCATTCTGAGACTCTGTCTTCACACAGGAACATTACGGTCATGCCAGGCGCGGCTGATCTTACTTCTGTCACGTCTCCTGGTGGTTCCACTTTCCTGAGGTGTCGTTGCTTGGCAGTCTTTTGTTTTGTAGAATAAGTGCCACCAGATCCCTTTTCTTCTAGTAGCCTAGGACAGTGCTTCCTCAGACAGTGCTGGGAATGGGGGGTGTTGGGCAGTGTCCCGGGTGGTCTCCAGCTCTGAGCTACCATCCTTTAGCCCTCCTGCTGTGCAAATAACATCATTTTCTGGAGTAGGACATAATGTGAAAGGTGAGAAAACACTGATTTGGAAGCTCCGTACCAGATCTTTAACTCTGGTCCAGGAGGCATGGTATACACTGCTAGTGGCTTCCCACTATTCATACTCCTCTACTTTCCCTAGCATCAAAGCCCTAAGCCCCATGGGAAGATTACATTTCTGCAGCAAGGTGTGACCATGGGGCTAAGTTCTGGCCAATGAGATAGCAATAGTAGTATGTAAGGCTTTCCAAAAGGCTGCCTTCCTATAGCCTGGAACTTAAACACAATGGCTGGAGCTCCAGCAGCCTTTTTAGACCATGAAGTGACCTTAAGGCTGAAAATAAAAACTAGAATGGTAGAACTGAAGGACAGGAGGAGCCTGGGGCCCTGAGGATAGCAGGGCTGCACCACCATTGCAGAGCCTCCCTCTGAACTTTTATGTAAGAGAAAAATCAATCCTATGAAGTGAAGTCACTGTTCTATGCAGCCAAACCTAATCCTCACTGATAGAGGTAGTAATCTTTAAATTATTACTAGGAGGCAAATCTGTATTTCTCTCATCATCCATAGCAAAAATGGGAAAACTTACTCGTACCTCATCTCACCAACCCCCCTCCTACTTCTTGGGTTTTGTTGCCCCTACCTGTGGGTTCAGGTCCAGTCTCCTGTTTTCAAATTACTGACTTTCGACACCTACAGTTGCTTTCTATTTTCCAAAAACATGCCCAATATTTACAGTCTGACCCTCCAGGGTCAAAGGCCTGAGCAGCTGCCCAGCACGGTTCAAGACCCACATCCTCCACCTGTCCTCTTCCCCCCAAAGTTAGTTCTTATGGGGGGAACAGTGAAGACAGTTGGCACCACGGGGTAAACTCCAAGATAAAGAGTTAAGTGCCAAATCAGGAAAACTAAATTTTATTAATAGAACAAAATTTTGTGAAACCATAATACCCCCTGTGCCTCCACCACTCAATACAGTCAACCATCTTATTGTTCATTGAAATGATTTCCTGAACAGGAAATTCTGTTTATAAATGAACAATGGTTACTTTTTCAGGTCATCAAATGAGATCATCTGGATATTAAAAGGCTTCAAACCCATCCAAAAAAATTACTACAGCCTGGTGATAATAAACAGTTAACACAGGTAAAAGAAATAAAACCTGAGAGGGAAATGATTCCACATTACTTGAGCCATGTCTCAAACCCACACAGACATACAGTGAAAATGTGGAAAGTTACAAAGGGCAGCCTCCTACAAAGAATACAAATTAAAAAATATAAAGCTATAATAAAGGGCAAATGTTCAAGTTATCTTATCAGGTGATGTAGTTATTAACAGACACTCAATGTGAGTGTCAATTTGGGGTACACTTGAATAGCGTGATGGTCGCTCGAGAAGATCCCCTGGTGTATACTCCAAGGCAAGGGTGAGACTTGAGTCAAGGGAAACAGGGGCAACCCTGCCGGGTGTAGCTCAGTGGGTTGGGCATAGTCACACAAAGTGAAAGCTCACGGGTTCTATTCCCAGTCAGGGCACATACATGCCTGGGCTGCGGGTTCGGCCCCAGTCAGGGCGCATGCAGGAGGCAGCCGATCGACATTTCTCTCTCACGTCGATGTTTCCCTCTTTCTCTCTCCCTCCCTTCTCCCCTCTCTAAAAATAAATAAATAAAACCTTAAAAAAACAAAACAAAACAAAACAAAACAAAAACCAAGGGCAGTAGAAACCAAGAGCTGACTTTTTCAAAGCTTATTAAAAAGGCAGCCACATCGAGAGGCATGGGAGCGACTGGGGCTGACAGCTAAAGAGTCGCGAGTTTCTTTTTGGGGTGATAAAAATGTTCCAAAAATTGATTGTGGTGATGATTGTACAACCCTAGGAACACACTGAAAACCATCAAATGATAAACTCTATATGGGTGAATTACATGGTATGGGAGTAATATCTCAAGGAGGCTGCCACACACACACACACACACACTCACTCACCCACAAGGAATGTAAAAGCGGGGCCACTGGGCATGTTCACTCCTGTTAGTAGCATGACCACACCTCTGAGACCGGAAACACAGCTCATGTCTTCCCCATTAACTGTCTGGAAGGCCCCAGGAGCTGTGATCCCTTTTTCAGACATTTCTCCTGAAAATGGGTTAATAAGCAAAATGAGACTTCGTGAACAATCGCTCTGGTTGGCTCTGTAGGACACTTGATGCTTATAGAACTGTTCACAGCTGAACAATTCTGAGTGGGTGTGGTACTACTTGCCTCACCAACAGGCCTTGGAATGGTTTTTGTTCTTTTTTTGTTTGTTTGTTTGGCTTCCCAACTAAAAAAGGGTATTTCTCTCTTATTGTTAAGTTGGTGTCCTGATACAGATCAGGCCTTGAAGGTATCAGCCAGGAGGCCGCACACTGTGGCCCCCAGTGAAACCCAGCCCCTGCCCGCTCTGAGAAATAAAATCGGATGGGAACACAGTTAGACCTGTTCCTACAGGTATGGTCTGTGGTTACTTTCAGCTAGGACAGAGGAAATGAATAGTTGTGACAGAGGTCATGGGACCCGCAAACCTAAAATAGTTACACTCTGGCTCCTTATGGAAAAGTCTGCCAACCCCCATTCCAGGCCACAGGATCCTTCCTTCCTTCCTTCCCTCCCCACGCCCGTAAATAAGCAACAAGCGTGCAGTCACTGAGGCCACGGGGCTTTCCTGAAGACCACCTGTACACCGCCGCCATTCCAGGCCACTCCTTGGTTAACTGAGCATCTTCTAAAATCCAGGCTGCTCATTTGGTTGACAATCCTTCCCTCACTCCCCACCCTGCCATGGTTCGCTGTGAATGAAACTTCATTTCGCAACTCTGACTTTGAGCCAGGCTGCAGAACTTGCTTTGGCCAGTGAAATGTGAGTGGACAGAACTTCCTGCATGTCCAACCAGAGGCCTTCCATGTGCCTGTATGGCTGAGTCTGGCCCCTTGAACCCCTGTCCTCTGCCCCTTTAGCCCCAATCCTCCAATGAGTGACATATGGAACAGGCTGAAGTGACGCCGTCCTTGGGTGACCTACAACCATGATCAGGGAATAAATGTTGCCACTGTGGATCTGGGAGTTGTTTGTTACCCGGCGTTTCTACAGCAAGGCTGACTGATACACACCCAATTTAAAACCATGTAAGATATAAGCACTGATAACTAGAAGAATCAAGTTCATCATGTGGGACTGACATGATACCACCATCAGGATCTCCTGAGAAGTCTAAACAAGAAAGACACGGCCACATTCTCAGGCATGCTCTCTCACGAGAGCAACTGGAATGAGCGCCAGCAAACAGCCGATGGCGTAGAATAAAGAAAGATGAATCGAGGCAGGAGAAGGTGGGCTGGTAGTGGGAGGAGTTTCTTTTGTTCTACCTACACAACTAAAATTGCCTGCCTTACCTGTCGGGCTCTCTAGACAATCTCTTGGTCCCTTCAAAAGTGGCAGATCCAGGGTGCTATAGGTATCGGCTCTCAAGGTCAAAGCTGCTGCTCCTGTTGCTAGTACTTCCCTGGCCCACTAGGTGGTGCTGCACTCGCACCTGAACAAGCCCACTGCCTGCTTCCAGGTCACAACAAAGGACGGAGAGCAGGCGCCAGAAATTTTGCCGAACTTCCCTCAAACTCTGATCTATCTGCCCCTTCCCATTTCTACTCACCACAGACCCCCACACGGCTAGGGAGGGGCAGAGGTGAAATAACACTGAGCAAGGAAGTTCCAACCTGCACCTGAATTCTCTGTTGAGCTTTGCTCCACACAGAAAAAATACTATATTCCTATTTATCAGATAACATGTTGGGTTGGGAATGAGAACAGAATTCCTACTGAGAGAAGAGAAGGAATGTCACGGTCCCCATGACCACAGTCTGGGCCTCGTATCATCTTTCCAACCATCAGGAAGCAAGACCTTTCTTGTCTCCTCCTGAAGAAGCTCAGTTTGGCCCACACACACGTACCAGCATATAGACCAAAACCCAGCCAGGGCCTGAAGACCTTCTGGGACACGAAGATTCTAGTCCTGGTCTCAGCTGGCTCACATGGGGGCTGCAGCGTCTGCATTCTCTGGCTCACCCGGCTTGTTTCCACCCACTTGCCTTTAAAATTCCTTTGAGGCGCACGCTGCCTTGTTTACGTTCATCTGTCCACGTCCCTGTCCCTCCCGCCTGTGGCATCAGGCTCGCAGTCAGCCAGGCTGTCTGTCATCATCACCACCTCTGAGCTAGACACCAACCAACTCCCCAGCCTCTCAACTCCTGGACCTCGTGGGCCACCTCTGAAATCGAGCTTCAGGTGCCCCTCCCTGACCATGACCCCCGCCCTCTGATCCCTTCAATTTGCGTCTAACAAAGGCCCTCTTCCCATCCAGCTTGAATTCCACAGCCCTTTGCTTTAACTCCCCCCCACTTCTTCCTCTCTGGTGCTTTCCTGATGCCCACAGGACACAACCCAATTCTGGATGAAACCAGCTGTCCCCCTCACTATGCGCTGCAGCTGGGCTCCCAGAGGCCCCAGGGGAACTGACACAGCACAATGGGGCTGACAGGGAGCCCCATTCCGGGGTCCGCCATGCTCTCAGCACTGGATCCCCTACTCCAACCTGGGGCGGGAAGTAGGAGGGGAAGTGAGACAGGCTGGATAAGGTCTGCAACAGCCTCCCTGCAGGGTGGTAAATGAAGGTGAACCTGCCTACCAGTCGCCCAGAAGGTGAGCCAGACGGTTCTCTGCATGTTCTCGCTCCCTCACTCTCTTTCTCTCCCAGCGGTTAGGCTCCCTCCTGAAGACTTCCAGAAGTCAGCCGTCAGGCCTCCCACTCGGCTTCTTTCCCCTCGCTTCCCCCGTAACTCCAGCTAAGAACTCAGAGACCTGCTGCACGCTGACTGCAAAGTTCAGTCATTTCCCTCATCCACTCACTCACTTGCCAGCTCGTAAAGGATGTCTGTCTGCTGACACCTTTATTCATCTTCCCACTTCTAGCTAACCGGTGTATCCCGTGTATCCCGGAGGAGTGGTGTGAAGCCCCCTCACCATCACAGGATGCGCATTAGATGATAAGGGGGTGCCCCTCGCCCAGGCACAACCGGGCAGAGGGCCGGCTTACAACGGGCCAAGTTCACTCCTTCCGTGTGCTGGGAAAGCATCAGAGAACATCCACCAGCGTGGCCTGGCGGCCTGCTGTCTTCACCTAGAAGTGCTGGTTGACTGTGGCCAAGTTCCCAAGGTCTTTGCCAGCCTAGATCCACACTGGTGGTAAAATATTTTTAAGAAGGAAAAAAAAAAAAAAAAGCAACCTGTTTCTCATTGAGGTGGAGAAGGAAAGATGCAGGAAAAGAAGGAGAAGAAGTGGGAGGGGAGGAGGGGGAGAAAGAGGAGAGGGGAGAGAGGTACCAAGGAGGAGGGTAGAGAAGTGGAAGGAAAAAGAAAGAAGTGAGGGGACGAGGGGGAAGCAAGGGGGAGAAAAGAGAGGAAGAAAAAGAAAAGAAGGAAGGAAAGGAAAACTAGAAATAAAAGTTCTCTGAACCCTGGATGGGTGGCTCCGTTGGTTGGAGTGTCATCCTATACCACAAAATGTTGCAGGTTTGATCCCCAGTGGAGGCAAGTACAAGAGTGAACCGATCGATGTCACGTTGATGTTTCTTTCTCTTCTTCTTCTTTCCTCTCTCTCTAAAATCAATAAACATATCCTCGGGTGACAATTTTTTTAAAAAGTTCTCTGAGAGACTCCTCTGGAAACAAAATGGCCACCAGCCCCTGGTGTTGGGTCGGTTTTCCGATGTGACAGCGGTTTAGAGTCAGACCCTGCAGGCCTCCCCGGGCACCCCGCCGATGGATGGCCTATGAACATGTGTCAGTGCATTGCTTTTAAAGACAGAGGTCTGGGAAATCAGGAAATATGTGGGGGTCTCTGGTTCCATAAGGCACAGGGGATGCCCAGTACATGATCCGAAGCGTGGTTCCTCACGCTGGAATTCGAAGCCCAAGCCCCCAGACGGTGACCTGCCAGATGGGGCCGGTGGCCGAGCACAGCACTACAGGATTCCGCCGCAGCCTGGACTGGCGGGAAGCAGCGTGGCAGAAACTGGGAGTTAAGCTGAGCCCTGAGAAAGAAGAGTTATTAATGTAATAATTATGGGACGCCTTCTGCGCGCCACTGCACCAGGCGCTTAGTAGGAATTCCCACACAGGGGACCCGCGGCCTCCCCGAGGCTCTTGCTGCCACGCCCACTGCCCGCTGTAGAGAGGTAGAAACCGGTTTAGAGACTAGAGGACTTGCCCAAGGCCACAGGGTAAGTGCTACAGCTGTGCGTCACACCCAGAGCTCCCCAAGCCCGAGGAAGCCACACTGAAAGTCTCTCTGTTCAGGCTGAAAGGTGGCGGAAGGGAAAGGGAGGCTTCCCCCAGGAGCAAGTTCATGGCACCCCGAGAAAGTACAGTGGGCCGACCTTCATTTATTTCCCCTTAAACCACATGTATGTCCAATAAAATTTCAACAGAACCATGAGAATCAGCATAAAAGAAGAACTTGAAAGTTTATTAAAGGGAGGGAGGCGAGATTTGGCAAAGGACACAGTTTTATCAGGATAGCTACTCAATGAAAATCTAAGGCAATGAGCTTCCTAGAAGCCAAAGCAAAGGACACACCCACACCCACACGCCCCCCAAAACATGATTACCTAACAAAAAAAAGTAGTCAGAAGAGAAAAGGGAACAATTTGAGCATGAACCTCAAGAGTTCAAAAAAATTTTGAGACAAATACTAAATAATATAATAGGAAGCATCTTTTAAATCATTTTTACAAATCATGCAGAGATTCTAGTCACTTCTACAATCAACTAATAATTGTTTGTAAAGCAGAGGTCATATGCTACATGTCTATGAAGACCGGTTAATCGAGAGCATTTTCATCATCGCAGAAGGTTCTATTGGACTTGCAACAGAGCTTCAGACTTTTCCAAGTATTTTCACAAAAATATGTCACTTGCTCCCACTCCGATAAATCCCTCGTTCCCATGAGAGGAACAGAGAGACAAATTTTGCCTCCCACACAACTTCAGAAGCCCGCAAGGCCTGCCACTCCCTGAGGCCACACTCATGGCCTCCAGGCCCCGCCTCTCCCAGCAGAGAGCTGCTCATCTCCTACAAAGGGGACCCAGCCTCCCAACCGAGAGGGGAGAGGGCTGTAAAGAATTCCAAAGGGGTGAGGGAAGGAGACAGTCATGGGTGAGTAAGACGGGCACATTTCTGAGGCACAGGAGGGGAGTGTTGATGGAAGAGAGAAGGGAATAAGCCTGGGCCCGGAACACGGAGGAGGGGACCACGGGGCCCAGACTCAGAGACAGCAAGAAAAGGAAGACAAGGGGAAGCGGCCTATAGACAGGGGGACCTGAAGGGCGGCATTAAATCCACCATGCCAGCCGCAACCCCTCCCCCTCCCGCTGGACCTACTAGCCCAGCCACGGGAATCCCAGGGTTTCCCTGCAGGTCGAATACAGACGGACGGTGATGAGACAGACAGACAAAGGGGCAGGCAGAGAGATGACAGGTGGGGAGGTAGGCAAGTACGTAGACAGACAGACAGGCTGATGACAGAGACAGACAGGCAATACTAACAGAGAAAAAACTGGTCAGTGAGCACTTACTATGTGCCGACAGCATGCTAAGTACTCCTCACGTATGAACTAATTTCATCTCCCCAGCAATCCCGCGAGGCACTACCGTGTGCCCCCCTCTGCAATTGGTAACTGAAGTATAAACAATAATTATCTTATTTAGAATTATGGAGGTAACCACTCCATGAGCTAAAAAGAGAAACTGTTCAGAAGTACTGTCTCAGGTCATAGAAAGAAAAGTCCTCTAGGAAACACCCCAAAATGCTCAACACCCACATCCTGACAGGAATACAAACCGAGACCAGATGCGCGGCTGCTTCGTACAGCTTGGCAGACGAAGGACAAGACATTTGCTAATTCCCAGGGTGCCCTGGGTGTGGGCCCAGACGCTGTCCCACATTTTCTGAACAAAACAAAAAGTACAACTTCTCTGGTAACATCCATCACAACTCGAGTCCCCACTCCAGAAATTCTCACAAATGCGTTCATCACATATTTGCACAAATGTGTGGGAACAAAGACATTCCCTGCAGCCCTTCTGTATTTGCAAGCTACTGGTCAATATTTCAGGGTATGAATAGATCACATTTTGTTGATCCATTCATCAGCGGATGGGTATCTGGGTTGCTTCTGACGTTATGAATGACATTGCTTGGAACACTTGCATGTAAGGTTTTGTGTGAACTCCTGTTTCCATTTCTTGGATATATAACTTCTTGGGAGTAGAATTAGCAAGGCATACAGTAACTATGTGTAACCTTTCAGGAATTGCCCAACTGTGTTCCACAGTGGCAAATGTTTGATGTTTTTGGCCGCCAAGGTTTGGGGAAATTTGTTACACAGCAATAGATAACTAAGACACAGGAATTAAACAAGGTTAGATATAAAAGGCATTTAGGACAATGTCTAATACATAGTAAGTGCTCTATCAGTGTTAGCCATTATTATCATTATCAATATCTTCCTACCACAGGGCCTTTGCTCATGCTATTTCCATTGCTTCAAGTGAATGTTCTTTCCCTCCCTCCCTACCCTGCTAACTCCTACATATCCTTCAGACTTCTGCTTAAATACTGCTTTTCCACAGACGCCTTCTTGGAAATGCCAATTCGGAAATCCCCTTTACACAATCCCTTAGCACCCTGTACCTCTCCTATGAATATTAACAGAGTCATAGTTCAATAGAAATTTGTAACTATTTTTAAGACTTTTTTCTCTCTTATGAATTACAAAAGAATCTCAGGCTGGCACAATGCCCTATCTCTATGCACACAACAGAAACCCAATTATAACTCTTAAAGGCCAACAACCCACTAGAAAAACGAGCAAAGACAAAAAAACAGGCTGTTTGCAGAAAATGAAACCCAGCAGAAAGGAGACACAGATGCATTCGTAATTTAAAAGACACCCAACAAGATGGAATACCATTTTTCATCACTACCTGATTAACCAAGATGAGCAGACTTGGCAAGAAATTCCCAGAACCTGCCAGTCCCTTGTGCTGGTGCTGGGCATTTAACCAGTGCAGGTTCTCTGTGGGGCAGCGCTGCGACACACACGTCCCGAGCCCTGAATGCACATCCCCGACGGCTTAGAGACATGTCGAAGAGGCGACTCAAGAGATACACACACAAGATGGCTCTGTAGGGCACCATTAAAGCAAAAAACTGGCAACAACTGGAAGCATCCTTCAGGAGGCGACTGCCAAAAACAGTGGCACTTTCTTGCACCTTAAGCTCCCGAGTACAATTAGTAGCCTTTGCAGCTGCCACCTTCACAGGAATTCTGCCTGCAGGGGCCACGCCCACGTCCACAGTTACACTGAAACCCAGGTTCCACCATCTTAGTCTAGTTTCTCCTTTCCGTTACAGCAAGGTGTTATATGGGTTCTTATAACATAACGTGCCGAGGAGGGCTAGTTACCTATTCATTTCAGATGCGTATAGGCGAATTTACAAAATGTTTCTTATAAAAAGAAACATTTCATCTTCTGGTTTAAATAAATGAACGATGATAATGATACGGCCCCACAATGGGAGACTACGCAGCTATTTTAAAGAGTAAGACAACACTACACGTATTGTAACTGTGAAATCTATTTTAATGCAGCTTGTGGTACATGATATGGTCCCGTTCGTGTTGTTTAGAAAAGGAATTATGTGCATCAGAATTTCTGGGAATAATTTTTTAAAACTGTAATGGTGGGGTTATTCCGCATTGACTACACTGGTACAATTTCAAGTTTTACCACTTGCATGTGTTGTTTTTATAATGTAAAACCCTAGTTAAATGAAATTATTTAAAAAAAAGAGAAAAATCCAGAATGAAGGTGGTTAACTTAAATAACATCAGAACACAACACTGCTGGGTCTGAACCCCAAGGACCCCTGTTTTACATGAGAGGACCACTCCTCTCTACGTCTCCTTAAAGATGTGGGTGACAATGGCACCCATCTGGTAGGGTTGTGCTAAGGACAAAAACGAGTCCCTGAAGCAGTATTTGGAAGCCAGCCAGGCACAGAGCAACTGCTCAGTAAGTGTCAGCCTTTGCTAGCACTGGCAATGGTTCATTTTATGTGTCGACTTGACAGGCCACAGGGTGCCCAGACGTTTGTCAAACATTATTCTGGGTTTTTCTGTGAGAGTGTTTTTGAATGCTTAACATTTATATCAGTAAACTGAGCAAAGCAGATTGCCCTCCCTGAGGGGGGTGGGCCTCGTCCAATCAGTTGAAGACCTGAATACAATAAAGAGGCTGATGTCCCCATGAGTAAGACAGGATTTCTCGTGCCTGACTGCCTTTGGGCTGACGTCAGCTTGTTCCTGCCTTTGGACTCAAACCGAAACGCTGGTTCTTCCTAGGCTGCCAGCCTGCTGGTCTTTGGCCTGGACCTATACCACCAGGTCTCCTGAGTCTCCCTCCAGCTCGCTGACTGCAGATCTTGGGACTTGTCAGCCTCCAAAGCCATGTGAGTCAGTTCCGTATAATAAACATCATACATATATATGCATGTATACGTGTATATACATAAATATATATATATATATTTTTTAATCCTCACCCAAGGATATGTTTATTGATTTGAGAGAGAGAGAGACAGAGAGAGAGAGAGAGAAACATCAGCGTGAGAGCAAAGTATTGGTCGGTTGCTTCCCATACATGCCCTGACCGGGACTCAAATCCACACACAACCTTTTGGTATACGGGACAATGCTCCAACCAACCCAGTCACCCAGCCAGGGCTATATATGTATCTCATTAGTTCTGTTTTTCTGGAAAGCCCTGACTAATATAGGACTTATGAAATCTGATTCATTCCAGGTCTAATTATAGTTATAAAGTGTCAGTTCATGAGAGTTTCAGCTTGATTTGCTCACTTGTCAATGTTCACACAAGAGCAAGGCTGACAGAACACAGACAAGTTGCTGACTCAAAGTTCCTCATGGGGCCATGATTCCCAGAGTCGCCCGTGAACCATGTGGCCAGGGGCCATCCAAGCCTACCTGTGAGGCCTGGCCCTGGCCGTGGCACACCCTGTACCTCTCTCAGTAAATCCCTGGAAAGCCCCGGCGGCAGAACTCAGCTGTGTGGGAAGAGCAGGGTGCTACAGGCAGATGCCCGCGCCTGGCCCCTTGCCCAGCAACTGCCTCCGAGCCCTGATCTGGTCACACTGAAAGAGCGCGACTTGGCAAAGCGCGTGTGCTTCTGAAGTGAGCTCGCTCCCATACTTGCAAATTAAATTAATGTAAATCCATTATGAAACATCGCAGCTAAAGGAGCACCATGAGGAATGCTATTTGTGGCTGGGATCAATGTTCTGCAGTCCTACAAAGCACCCCTGATTAATTCTTTAATAAGATTACTATTTAATTTTTTATGATAATTTATTATTTGTCACCTTCCTAAAATGGTTTCAAGTGAGCAAAGACTAACACCAATATGTTACATACATTAAAAATTTGTTTCAAATTCAGAACAAAAATCAATTAGGAGAAGGATAAAAATGTATCAAACACCGGGAAATGTAGCCTCCCCACCCCATCATATATCGAGAATCTTACTAATACATTTTAATTAAATGTTACAATTTATGTCAAAAACCCTTTGTGGTAAATGTTGTACTCACCTAGGGAAGAGGAACTGAGGGGAAGAAAGATCAGCTGGCCACCACCAAAATCATTTAGAGCACTTTAAAAGAGGTGAATGCTTTTGCTTTTGCTGAAGATTAGTTAGCCCTAGGAATCAGCATAAAGGGGCCCCACTCCAGCATTACAATTGCAAAAACAAACAGACGGTTAAACAGGGGAGACTCCAGTAAGGGAAGGAACAAAACACACTTCTAAGTTACAAATTTAGGAAAAAAAGTTTTAATGTCCTAGATTCTAACTCACATCTACTCATTCTGTGCAAAAAGGGATATTTCAACAGTCTATTCTTTTGTGTCATTTAGTCAGGTAAGTAGCAATTAGATGATAAGTTTTCTATTGAAAATACATTAAAAATGTTGTTCTAGACAGGAACTGATAAACAAGATCTTAAATTTAACTGTTAAAAGAAGTCCATAGTATTTTATTTGAGCACATTTTTAGACAATAAATCCTTGAGTTTGATGGCTTAAATTAGTGAGAAACAAGGAACAAATCCTAAATGGTGGTGGCCCTGTGAAGAAGAGGACACCCAGCCAGGGCTGTCCCTAGAAGTGCACTTGGAGCCATTCTCACTGGGGTCACAGCAAGTCATTCACACCTCTGCCCCTCTCCAAGGCCCTGGGCGTGAGACCAGTTCTTTCTCCTCAGTGGACCCCAGCAAAAAGCTGGAATAGATGCTGGTCAAACAGAATTACTGAATAAACCCGAAGCTACACACACAGACATTCACGGCATGTCCATAATCTTCTCTCACGCAACGTCTCACACGTCTTGAACCTACAACTACTTGGACCAGGGCTAGAGGGGCTCCCACCTCCCGGGATTCACCGGTTTGTGGCCCGGGTAGCTCTGGGGCAACAGTGTACAGGCAAGACAGAAACGAGATGGGCCATCACCAGTCAGACGCTGATCGGCTCTGGGGAGTGAGGAGGAACGTCAGCCCCCCAAGGGGGAGACAGGCCAGGGCAGAACTGGTTAGCAGGCTCTCCGTCACCGGGGTGTGTGGGTCAGGGGCACAGGGCCAAGTACGTTTAGTAAAGGGAAAAAAGTGAGGGCAGAAAAGAGAGAAGGAAAGAGGGAGACATTGTCTCACCCTGTTCTTAACCTTTTGAACATTTCCTTGCTGACTCAGACACCAGTAGAGGCTTTAAGAAACCAGGAGAAAGACACAGGATTAGACAAATTGCAAGTGGAGAGGCCAGGGGTAACTCAGGGACCCTGTTCAGCTGTTACAAAGAATTGTCAGGAGAAACTGGTGGGAGTCCGGCCCTGCGTCCCCTGCCTCCTCTGAGCCTGGGTGAAGGGATTTGGGGCGGGGGGGCTGGGGGGGGCGGGCCACTGAGCAGCCACTAAGGTCCCTCTGCTCAGCCTGTCCCTGATTCAATATTACAATTTCCCTACCACATGTCCGAGGACAAACTGGCCGGCAGAACAGAGCAGGAGAGAAACAATGTCCTCTGTGGTCCTTTCTCCTTTCTGGCCACACCACAGAGAAAACAAACATCAGCGAAACAGGCAAACACATACTCACCACCAGAGTTTGTCCGAATGAGCTCCCCCCGGCAGAGTCCTGGTGGAGGCGGGGCCCCTATGGGCTGCCTGAATTGAAACACCAATGCCATGTGCAGAAGTCGGCTCCAAAGGCAATTGAGAGAGAGAAAGGACACTTCTCCACGAGAGCCCAACGGGCAGCACCTCGGCACCACCGCCCTCCCACGGCTCCCTCAGCACTTTTCCCAGTGTGCTTGTTGGGGCGAATCCTGGGATCGGGAGCTGCCCTGGACGCACAATGGGTTACGTAACTGCAGGCTGCCTGGGCACCCTATCGGCTCATCTTGTAAAACCTCCCCAAACAGAAGGTGACGCACCCGAAAATGTGATACCCCCTGGTTGGGGGTAGGGGAGCAGGGCTTTGTGATGGGCGCTTGGCTTTGCCTAAAAATTTAAGAGAAACAAAAAGTCTCCTGTTCAGTTTCAGCACTCCCTGGGAACAGGGGGCGGAGTGTATTTATCAGGGGCCAGATGCCAAGTGGTGACCCAGGACTGCACTTGGCAAAGCCCTTGGAGCCCACATAGGCATCCTCAGAGACACTCCAGGTCGCTCTGAGAATAGTTTTCATTTTGTGCCTTCCTCTCCGTGAGCGTCTAATGAGACTTGAACCCAAGCGTGGTCTGCACTGGCAGGCTGCTTAGGACTGTCAACACGTAACACTACCTGCGTTTACCCTCCTGTTTACCAAGCTGCTGCCAAACGTGACAGCACAGAGCTCTACTTCTCAGCTGTCCCATGGAGCCTGCCACAGACGTCCCAGCAAGGAACTCTCAGTTACCACGCCCTATATGGTTTGAGGTTTCAGCACCGCGTTCTGCCATTTCTTCGCCCTCAGTCGTCACGTTCAGAGATAGTAAAACTGCCTAAACGGGCTGGATGTTTCCTGGATTTCACTGGCACAGATGCTACAAGAATCCCAGGGATTAGTTCACGTGTTTGGACAATGAAGATGCAGCTGGGACACTGCCTCCTCCATGAAGTCCTCCTGGTTTTCCCCTACCCTTTCCCCTCCAAGGCTTGGCCAGACACTGCCCCTGTTGCTCTCCCGTGTGCCTGCGCCCATCACTGCGCTAACCACGGTGCACACCCAGCTGCCACTCGCTCATCTGGCTCCACAACTAGACGGAACTCCTGGGTGGCAGAGAACACGTGCCCCAGGGCCATGGCCCGGGTACCCGTCCCACCCCTCAGAGCTCAGGGACTTAAGGCAGGATACTAAACTTTCGTGATTTAGTCTCTTTACCCATAAAAGGGGATAACAGTCCCTGCTTCACGCAGATGCAATAATAATTAAATGACATTTTATTTATCCAACAAACGTATACCGAGCTCTGGCCACTTGCAGGCACTACTGCAGTCACTGGGGTTTGGAGGCGTACAAAGTCCTTGCCCTGGGGTTAGTTTATGTTCTATTTATATTCTGCAAGTGTAGTACGACTAAGTCTGGGGATAAAGATAAAGCAGGGAAGGGAGACAGGGAAAGGCAGGGGGACTCCTCTTTACGTAGGGCAGTCTCATTTCTAATGAAATGCCATTTGGAGAAAGTAAGGAGGGAACCACGAAAACGTCAGGGGTTAAGATGATCCAGGCACCGGCAGCTCCAAGAACAAGGGACCGAGGAGGGACGCTCCCGTGGGTCCGGGGACCAGCAAGGAGGCCCGTGTGCCCAGAGTGGAGTGGGTGTAGAGGAGCCAGGTCACCTAGACCTCGCAGGCCACGATTGGCAGGAAGCCCACTAGAGGTCTGAGCAGAAGAGTTAAACCATCTGACTTCGTACTTGAAAAGCCTCTCCCCTGGCGACGGAGAATGGACTGCACAGAGATGGGGGCAGGCAGGAGGCCCCCGAGGAGGTCACTGCAATCACGCAGGCGGGAGATGAAGATGGCTTGGACCAGAGTAGCCGCCGGGGGGCTGGTGAGAGACAGATAAATTCTGGAAGAGAGAACCAAGAGACGTCCCAGCAAACAGGGGTATGAAAGAAACACAGGGGTCCGAGATGCCGCCTGGGTTTTCAGCGTGGACGACTGGACGGATGGAAGTACCGCCTACAGAGACAGGGAAGACCTCAAGAAAGCAGTTGAAGACGGAAATCGGGAGTTTGAGATGCCTACTAGCCTAATCCAAGGGAAAACGATGTGGAGTTAGACCAACACATCTGGCCTTCAGGGGAGGGTCCAGTCTGCAGACAGGATCTGGAGAGCGGTCAGTGAAGAGGCTTCAAATACTGGAGGCTGGGTGAGGTCACTTAGGGCACAGCTGTACACAGGGGAGCACGGGGCTGAAGGGGCTGAGTCCCGGGCCCTCCCGCATTCTCAGGCGGGGGAGAAGACAAGGGGTCGCCAGCAAAGGTGGGAGAACCCGGAGAGTGGGGACCCAGAGCCAAGGGAGGGCCCGATTTCCAGGAGAAGGAAGTGGTTGGCAGCATCAGCTCCTCCTGAGAAGGGAAGGAGGCGAGGGCTGACGATGGACCCCCGGACGGAACCAGGCCATCAGTGCTGGGGGGCACTGGGGTCCCAAACCTGCTCCCACTGGATGCGGGAGAGAACAGGTGAAGAGAAAACAGGGTCAGCAAACCAAGGAGCAGAGACGTGAGCACTGGCTCTGGGGAAAGTGGAGCCAAGAAGGATTCCTTTTAAGAAGACAGTCATCATAAATTAATAATAATAATAATAAAGAGTGATCATAGCATGTTTTTGGCCAATAGGAAAGGCCCATGAGCCCAGGGAAGTGGATGCCACGGTAGAGAGAAGGGAGATGCTGGAACCGGGTCCTTCAGTGAGCGAGCACGCAGGTGGGATTTAGTGCACAAGTGCAGTCGCCCATGGGACAGGGACTCTGCAGAAGGGCGAGCCACGCAGGCTGGGACCCTCCGGGGACACGCGGGGGTTCTCTGAGCTTCAGGGGTGAGACAGAACAATGAAAAGCAACTAGAAGTGAACAGGCATGTTTTAAACTGCATGGGGCACTCTTTCAAACAGGACAACAGCAAACGCTGCAGACAAAAATGAGAAACAAAGCCAACTTGAACATGAGCACAACGGGTTTTAACTATAACTACGCTCCTGGCTGCTGTGCCATGCATGGACCTGTGCCATTTCTACCCAGGGCCCTGCCTCGTGCTGGCTGGCTCTGAGCTCTGTCCCAGTGATCCCATGGGGGGAAGAAACAGCAAGAGTTTTAGAACAGCAGACGTCGTCAGCACACTGGGAGGGGCTAACCCCGTTCCTGGGACACCGGAAGGTATGACTGACACAGGCACTCGTAAGAACCGATGTCTGTTCTTACAAATCTTGACAGTGTGCAAAGGCACTGCGTGCAGTTTTCGTTATTGCATCCTGCACACCACGGTGTTTCATTTGCACGGCACCTATCATGTGTCTGAACAGACTGAACCTCAGAGAGGGGGGCACAGGGCCACACTGTACACTGCTTGGGGGTCCAATGTCCCCATCTTTAACCTTCATGACAATTCTATGAGGTGGTGTCTCCCTCTCAGACAGGTCAGTTGTCGATGGCCACGACAACTGACCTGTTGGGGTCACGATCCCAAAGCTCAGACTCTGTGTGGTCCCTCCCCACCCCCACCATGTTCCTCCCACACACCCGTTCCTGCGGTCGCACCCTTCCCCCGTCCTCCCTCCCTGCCTCTGTCCCTGGCAGGGACAGGCCCCCATACCTGTGATGGTGCAGGCATCCCGGTACCCTCTACAGCTGGGAGCATCTTCCACAGCCTCGCTTACATAGTGCTCCTCGGGGATGCCCGGGCTGCAGGCTAGGACTGCATGGTTGCACGCCTCCGAAGAGGGCACAGAGTTGGCCAAAGTGTCGTCGTGCAGAGCTGTGGCGTCCAGCTTGGCAGGTTTCACGGGGAGGTGCCCACTGCCATCGGGGGTCCCGCTGCCGGAGTCTGGCGCAGTCGGGCCGACGGCCCCCGCTAGGACTGGCACACCAGCAGGGCTTCCTTACAGGGAATCTGTGGGACAGCGTGGAGAGGAAGCACAGTTACTCAGGTTCTGAAAAAAGTGGACGCAGTCCTTAGAAAAATAAGGGTCCCAAGATGATGTGGGTCCAGGCTACAAATTCTGAAAACTGCTTCCTTCAAGCCAAGGTACTGTCAGTCAAAGTCCACAGCTTTGATCAAAGGACCGCGGGATTTGACGCGGACCGTGGTTTCATTCACTGCAGGACTTGCAACCTGTCTTGAGGCAGTGCTAAGCACATAAACGCACGGGGCCACAGCTAAAATGATGATGCATATCCTGAAATAAAGACACCCAGGACACCTGGCAGCCACACTGAGCATAAGAAGAGCTGTGTGTGCCCTTTCTATGGAAGACATATTCCAATCTATTTCCACAGGATTCATATACATTTTATTTATACAGTGAATTATGTATAATGTGCTGTTTCTCTTAAACCCTTTCAACCATGATATATTCTCAACTCCCCAGGAACTTTAAGGCATGCCCCTACCTTAAGCTACAGTGACAAATCAGGGGACTCCTTTAAGAACATGATGACAACTACTGACAAGGTTCCCCCATCACCGTGCACTCCCCCCCCCGCCCCCCGCCAAAAAACAACCCACATGCAATTTCAGGAAAATCAGCCCATTCGCAGGTTCTGGGGGATCCAAGGACAGTAGGTTAAGACCCTGTGACCCAGGAAGTCCAGCCCTCTCCAGGGTCCACCCCAGCAACACAGCAACAGCCCATTTAAATGGGGCCTAACCAGGCCGTTCACATTCCCGTTTAAAATCTGGCGACCAGACCGTGACTGATAGGAAGACTCTACTAAGCTCCAGGGACAGCAAACCTCCACGCCAGGGACGTCCCCACACATTTCAGGAGAGCAATACTGCCTCGGATCTTAGCTTTTAATTCAGCAAAGGCCCCTCTCCTCGCAGCCCACCTCCATACACCGCATGTATGTGTGAAAACACCCAAACACACACGTGCCGGAAAAAATGTCAAACGTGAGCTTAGCAAACAAGGCGGGAAGCCTGAGAAACATTCTTCGGCATGACAGTTCTCAGAGTTGTGACCTAGGAACGAACCCCTGTGGTTCCTTTGCACCAGTTTAAAGGGTCCGCGGGATCCAAACGATTGTCTAAGGCACTTCCGTTCTCGTGTGGATATACACGGAGCTTCCAGAAACTGCGTGACATGCGATGATACCCTTGCTCTGAGGGCTAAATTCAAGGACTGGGTAATTCTGTATCCTTGTGGTTAAAATGTCCTGTTTTGACTCCTAATGCGATCTATGGGAATCAGTATGACACCCGTGGACAAGAGCTCTTTGGGAGTCTCCGTAATTTTTAAGGGGTCCTGGGACCAAGAAAGTTTGAGAATTACTTCTCTAGTACATGATGCATCTAGGGTTCATTTTTTAAAATAAAAAAGAAAACAAAAAGAAAAGAAAGTTAACGGACATTTTACCCCACAGGGCGCAGTCAGTGACTTTTTCCCGCAACAAAGCCCACCGAGAGCTCCTGTGATAAGTGAACTCAGCGGCGGTGATGAACCCTCTGCCCTCCTTCAAATGAACATGTAAATACAAGCTGGGAAGGCGTGGGGCAGCCTGGACATCCCTGGTCAAAGTGAAAGGTATCCCGAGACAAAGCAAGACTGTAGTGTCGCGTCAGGGACTCAGCTACAGACAAAGGGTTGTGACACCTCTTTTAAGAAAAAGCCCCGACTTGCGCAGCAGAAAAACATGCTGGGCAGCGAAGGCCTAGGAAGGCCGGCAAGACCCCCGGTGAACCAATTAAGTTCCTGTTGTGTGCAAAGACGATAGAAAGACCCTGCAGTGTCAGGTCTGCAGAAACTCAAAGGCCCCACGCTTCCCTGGAACTGCAGGCACGCTGAGGACGCCTTACGGGTGCTCGCCAATGACAGATCCACATACGGAACTCACAGGTGAGGAAGACACGCTACAGGACAAACGGCAGTTACTGTCTAAAGGGCGCACATGACTCATAAACCTGGAGTAAAGAGCCTGAAGAGGAAAAAAAAAGGGGGGGCAAAGGATATAAAGACTACCTTCCCTCCCAAACATTTTAAGGGAACTGAATAGCAATTTTAAAAGAAAAATCTGTTTCAGGCTGATGGAGTTAGAAATTATAACAGGGTTCAATTTGGTAAGCGTTTTTAACAGCTCATACTCTTACGCATACTTGGACTGCCTGGTTCAATGTATGTGGCTCTCTGGCCTGAGTAGGCATGGATCCAGGCTGCTTATCACAGTGAAATGCCAAGAACAACCTAACGTGCGGCAGGCAGGGTTGTGTCGGACGTGGGGCAGCCACAGGGGAAACTGTGAAAAGGAAGTGTCGGAGCAGGTATGAATTTATCGACACAGAAAGATGCCCTGCGTGGAGGGATGGGAGATCATGAACGTGGGCCTCAAACGTTTCAGCACCCATTAACACACTGAATCCTCCTCACTCAGACCTTCCTTAACGTGTACTTCGGTGACTTCTATATGATCGTTATGCAGAAGTTTGAAATACTTGCTTCTTTTGCAAAATGCCATGACTTTACTGAAAACTAAGATAATACTATTCAAATCAAAGTTTTGTGTGTTTGTTTTGTTTGTTTTTTACACAAAGGGTCTAAAAAATAAAGATTTCCTAAAGAGGGCAGCAAGCGCTGATTATACAACTTTTGCTTTCATGGTCTATAAGGTGAGGGAGTCGGCCTACGTGCCGATCGTTGGCCCTAAATCATTGCCCTCCCTTCCTCCCAGTGCCTTGGCTTCAATTTACAGCTGTCATACCCCTACGCCAGAAACATACTGTTATAAAATAAACGGTTCAAGTATGAACACTTCCTAAAAAAACAAATTTTCGAGACATCAGCACAAGCTCACTCAAGCCTCAAAACGGAACGCAAGCAACCGTTTTGAAGTCCAAAGTACAGTTTTTACACACAGCAACTGGCGAAGCCTTCACAAGCTCCAGAGGCCACCCCCTTAAAATAAAAAAAAACAGTACAGGAGAACTACTGCAATTTATTTTCACATCTCAAACCACCGTTAAAACAATTAAGTACATAAGCGTGTGTCTTCACATGTACACCACAGCTGAGGTACCTCATGCCCCATGATTTCTGAATTTTAATTCTCATGACTTTTATTTTTTGTCAAAGTGGTATTTATGTTTTATCATGATTAAAAGAACGTAACATGAAAAAGTACCACCTTAATCATCTTTAAATGTATAACTCCGTAGTGTTAAGTACATTCGCACTGTCGTACAAATAAATTCCAGAAGTCTTTTCACCTTGCAGAATCGAAACTCTGTCCCCATTAAACAACAACTCCCCATTCTCCCCTCCCGCCAGCCCCAGACAACCAGCTGGCCTACTTTCTATCTCTGCGAATCCACTACTCTAAATTAAATCCCTTATGAATGGAAGTGGACGGTATTTGTCTTTCTCCCACTGGCTTATTTCACTTAGCGTAAAGTCCTCAAGTTTCATCCAATGCTGTCGCAAGTGTCAGATCCCTTTCCTTTTTCAGGCCAAATGATATTCCATTGTACCGAGAAGCCCCTCTTGAAGCGAAAAGACCAAACTTCAGCCCGTCAAAATCAAGTGAGAAACCTCGGTGTCTATCGGTAGAAGAACGGTTACAAAAAACGGCATATCCCAACTCCTGGACTCTGTAAAATGAGATAACCCGCGTCGGGCACTTATCCCCGTGGCAGGTGCATATCAAGTCCTCAAAACAATCTTCGTCATTGACATTATAATTTCTAGATTCTCAGAACAGGGTCCCTTTCTTGATTCTACCGTGACATTCATACGCCAACACTTCCAACGCTATTTCACCGTGAAATCTTTCTCTGCGTGACATCTAGTCACGTGGCATTTACTTCATGGGGCACGCATTGGGAAAAGCCTCCCCGTATCTGCCACCACTGGTATGCCTTCATTTGCACTTGTCCA
This sequence comes from Mormoops blainvillei, assembly GCA_004026545.1. Classification (NCBI taxonomy): domain Eukaryota; kingdom Metazoa; phylum Chordata; class Mammalia; order Chiroptera; family Mormoopidae; genus Mormoops; species Mormoops blainvillei. The sequence goes on along the minus strand of PVJD01004576.1, from coordinate 10,237 downwards.
GCCCCCAGGTCTCTCACAACTAGTGAGCTCCTTGAAGGCATGGGCTGGTCCTGATATCTGTTAGGTATGAAGTTAAATAGTTGCAGAAGCAACAATAATGAACAAAAACAAAGGGTTTGGTGCAAAGACTTTGAGGCCCTCCTAAAGTTAGAAAGCCGTGTCAAGTGCTTTGTAGGTTCTAGCTGATACCACCTGCTGCCACCACCTGCCTCTCAGCTGGGGACTGTCACCAGCCCCGTCTTACACCTGAGGAAAAGGATGCTCAGAGAGGTTTGGTAACTTTACAACGGTCCCAGAGCCAGCCAAAGCGGAAACCCAGGTCTGGATTGAACCAAGAGATGAGACCACAGAGCAAAAACCATCCTTGGCACCCATGTGTCTGGACTCCCCTCCGTCAAATGTAAGCAGGCATTTCTGAGGCGCCACACACGGTTCAGGAACAAAGCAGCCCAGCCCGGGATGCTCTCGGGCTCTGGCAAACCCTGGCGCACCAAGCAAAAGGCTCCTTTCAGGCGGAGGACGCAAACGAGGCTGGAGCAAAGTGAGAGTGGATGCCCCGGAGCCATGAAAGCGCCTCTGTTTCACTTCCCGAATTCTGCTGGGAGCCTGCCGGAAGGAGGGATTTTTCTTCGCAGAGGAGTGAGAAATTCTGCAACCTGGTCAATTCTTCAGTAAAAAGGAGGTGCCAGGAAAAGAAGTAGGAGAAAGAACTCCTGGAGGCAGCTCTGCATCCAGCAGAGAGAACCCTCCCGCCTGGTGCCTGGCGCCTGGGGCCCTTGGCCCAGGTCCCCGGCCTCACACTTCTCAACCTGCACTCAGTGATCCCAGCCCCCAGGATGTCAGAGTCCTGGGCGGGTTGTTCCTGCTGATTCCAGTTTGTTTCTGAACTCAACTTTGCTGACAAAGTACACGTGTGCAGGTTCCTAAGGTCTCCCCCTTCATCATGGGATTTTTGTGGCTTGGAACCTGAACTGCATCCCCAAGAGCCATGTGACACAGGAGATGGTGCCACTGGGACTCAAACGCCTCATCTCTGGACAAGGATGAGATGGAGCCAGCATCGGATTTGTGGGAGGGCTTCAGTGTCCTTATCAGCCCTTCCCCCCAGACCCTGCTGCTCTCAGCATGAACTGTCTGCCACCCACGTGCAGGGGACTTCCGGCAGGAGAGCCGAGTGACACTGCATAGACAGAGCTCTCCCTGGCGAACACAGATTGTCAACTTCCCACAGGCTAAAAGTGGAGCTTCCTCCAGGACAAACACAGAGGTGGTCAGGAGAAAACCAGGACCAAGCTCCAGGTTGGAGGCCCAGCAGGTGACAGGAGATGTGGGGGTCACAAGCAGGGACCCGAGAGGGGCCTCGGAGCTCATGGAAAGTGTAAGAAAGAACACAACAGCCTCTGGGAACAAAGACCAGCCCCTGCAAGGAAACGGGGATCTCAGTCCTGCAACCATAAGAAACCGATTTTTGCCAATGACCTGAATAAGCTTGAAATATAGGTTCTTCCCCAGAACTTCAGGGAGGGGTACAGCCCTGCTAACCTGTAGAACTGGGAGTTGACAAACGAGTGTTATTTCAAGTCACTGCATTTGTGGCCATTTGTCACAGCAGCAATAGAGGGCTGACATAATAATCTCTGTGAACAATCTGTCCTGTGTTGAAAACTTTTGCTGCACCTGGACCTGTTTGTTGGGAATTGCTGAACTGTGACAACAACACACACGGTCCGCAGGTTCTTGGATGCCGCTGCCCAGAAAAAGGAACCTTTGAAAGCTCAGGGCCCTGGTCGGCCCCGGAGTTCTCGTTCTTGCCTTCTTACAGCCACTTCTCTGAGGAAGCTGGTGCCTGCTAGAAGGGGACGCGGCCTGCCTGTGCCACACTGAGGTGCGGACAGCTCAGCAGCACTCCTGCAATTGTAAGCCGAGCTCCAGGTCCGGCATGAGGCTCAGTCATTTACATGCGCCACCTCATTTAAGGCTCACCACCTATAAGGTAATAGCAGCATCTGCTTTTTACAGGAGAGGAAACAGGCTCAGAGAGGTTAAACAAGTTGCCCAGGATCTGAACATTGATTTGAATGGCTCCAAAGACGCCACTCTCTCTCTCTCTCTCTCTGACAATTGTGAGTAACATTCTACTTCAAGATAATCACAGTCCAGTGGAGAATCAGACATTCCAGGGGACCCCTGACCACTGACCATTCTCCCACATCTGTCCACTGTCTCTCAAAATAACCATCTTGCTGTAACAGGGGCAAAGGAACTCAACACAGAGACACCACTGAGACCACGCCAGTCCATAGAAGAAATACGCACAGCCCCTCCAGCCTACACAGATGGGGTCTGACCTCCGGGGCCATGCTGGGCTGGTGGACACCTAAGGGGCGACCCTGCAGGTCTGCTCCTCCTCGTCTTGGTCTTTTCGCTCTCCGACCTCATCTGACCTTCCCGGCAGTCCCATCAGTCCAGGCCAGCTCCTTAAATAACTGGGCAAGTGGCTACACAGTAGAAAACAGCGCGGCTGAATCGAACAGCTGGAGGATGAGGAGGAGCTACGTGGCCGGGCTGCCATGACGGTGCCAGGTGGGAGAAAGAGCAAGGCCACGCAGAAGCAGCCGCGGGCGCCGCAGTTGGAACAGCGCCCTGGGCTTTCACAGGTCTAATGCCGTGTGCGCCAGGAGAGCACCCTATGCTACAGCTGGGAAGAAGCACGCTTGTTTTGGGAGGCAGGGGTGAGCAAGGTTGGGTGACTGGCTCAAAATGTTTCTCAGATAAAGTCAGAAGCAGGACGGGGAAGCATCATCCTTCATTTACTCGAACAGTGTTAACTACTGCCGCACAGGGATGGTGCATCTGGGGAGAGGGTACGGAGAGCGAGAAAGAACACATGGAGAAGCAGCGTCAGCCACTCCAGCCAGAAAACCAGAGCTGTGCTGGGGGGACCAAAGGCACAGGGAAGGAGGTGCCGTGTGCTCCAAAGGACGACCATCAGGGCCTCTGTGAACCCCTAGGAGAGCCCCAAGGGTCCCTTAAAAAGGAGAGGCCAGGACGGCTGGAGACCGTACAAAGATACTGTCACAGTTTCCACGAGAACGACTTAAGGCGTGCACTGTGTGCCTGTCATGCGTGTCCTTCCTCCCTTGCTATCACTTTTCCACACTGTCATGCCCCCCCCACATGCACACACATGCAAAGACCCCCATGCCACACGTGTGCACGCACGCACATCTGCACACAGCTTTATGTCCCCACATGACATACACACACCCACCTGCACACACACTCATGCACCCACATGTACATACACAAAATAAAATACATTTTTAAGGCTACACTGTTCTTTGGCTCTGAAGAAAGGGAATCACTCCCAAACAGTGCTTTTTTCCCTTAAAAAAAAAAATCAAGAATCACTCAAAGGAAATACCCATAACTCAAGGCAGCTGGAGAGAAATTCCTCTGGCCCCCTTTACTGCCACAGCCCGGCCTTCTCTTTTCCAGCCCTTGCTGAGGACAGGAGCAAACCCACCCATGGACATGCTGCCCCTGGCGAATGCCAAAGCCATTTCATCCATGAGGACTCGTGAATGAACACTGCCGTCATGTGACCAAATTCCCCAGTCTCTAAAAATAATCCTGCTGCAGTGGGCATGCTCCTTCTGCAAGCCCATCCTTGCCCCCAGAATAAGGAAGAAAAGAGGATAAAAAGGCAGCATGCTCTGACAGCCTTACATAACCGCCTTGTCTCTCTAGCTGGTGGTAGCGGGTTCATAACCTGCCATAAATAGCTCCCTCTCCTGCCAAAGAAGCCCAGGGAGGGCTGGGCTGAGCGGCCTCCCTTATGGCCTGCCTCTCCTCTTTCGTCCCCAACGGAACCTTTCTGGGAGGCCAGCTGGCCCAGGCCCAGCACCGACATGTGTCACCTGAGAGATCCCAAAAGCTGGGCAAGACATTCAAAGCTTGGCTGTGGGTCCCCGAGAGCCGGCGTTCCCAGGCCAGCAGAGAAATGGTAACTCGAGTACGTTCCTCTGCACAGGTTTCCAGCACGCCAGGCCGACAGGGTTGTCAGTGCTCCCATACCAACTCAGGACAAAGCCTTGGGGCACTTCATCCTGCCACCAGGGAGTGTGAGGCCAGCCTGGCAGGCGGCAGGTAGGGCGGGGGTGGTCCTCAGCGCTGCATCCTGGTCTTCAGCACAGCATCCCGGTCCTCAGCACAGTATCGTGGTCCTCTGCACTGCATCCTGGTCCTCATCATTCCGGTCCTCTGCACTGCATCTTGGTCCTCAGCACAGCATCCTGGTCCTCTGCACTGCATCCCAGCTGTGCAGTCCCTGCCCCATTTCAAACCCCAACCAGAAACTGCAGCAGGGTTCTCTGCACATTCCCAGGACACCAGGAAGAAATCTGGAGGCTGGCCAAAGCCAGAGAAATTGGCAAGAGCAGTGCCCTCACACCAGATCCCTGGGTGGGGGCGGCCACCTTGTTGGAAATCTCTGAGTTGCCAAGCTGGAAGGCTGTTGCTGTGAAGAGGAAAGTTTCCCCTGAGACAAGCCAGATGTCCAAAATTAAGCCCTGAGGCCCACACTGCATGAGTCATCACTTTGAAGGGCCACGGGGTCTCTGGGGAGCTAGAAATGGGGAGAACGACAGCTGAGTCCAAAGGGGAGGCACTGAGACCGGGCCCACCCTCCTGTTGTGCAGGTCTGAGTTCGTAATAAACCTCGTCCTGCCAAGAACAGTGGCTGCCGGGCTGTCACACTCAAGGACAATCCCCAGAGTGAGAAAGAGGCCCGGGAATGAGGGACAAGGATGGAAGGGAGGAAGAGGGGGAAGAGAGCAGCTCTCGGTATGTGACCCCTCGGTAGGGCCTGGCTTTTACTACACTCACTCCCTGGGAGGAGTCGGTCTTTTAAAAATCATGACTCCACTAAGGCAAAGTGCACTAGGGGCTCCCCTGGTGACTCCAGGGTGACCCTGTGCCTGGCCAGGCCCAGGTCCGTCACCCCAGGGGGTGCTAACCCAGAGCTCACAGCGTCCTCACAGCTGTATCACCACCTTCCTTGAGTGGCCAATGGGAAGAATGGCACGGGAAGGAACTCGCCCACCATCCAGGATCCCACGGGTGGGGCCGGTGTCGAACCCAAGCCTGTCTAATACCACAGCGAATGGCAAACGCCAATGAATGTGTAAGACACACATCGGCTTAGTTCACTGGGCTCTTCCTCCTCTTACCCTGTATGAGGATTTGAAAATTTTCAGAAGAAAACATTGGGACCTAAAAAAGAGCAATCCTATATTAAAAATTTTTTTAAGATTATAAGATAACAATGATTTCACAACAAGTGCATTCCAAGGACTCGTGAGGGCCATTTTGCACTGAAAAATGTTAGAATCCATAATTTAAATGCTTATGTATGAATCTTTATTACAGGAAATTCAGTAATAAAAGTTTTCAGGAAAAAAGCCCACAAGTAAGCAAAGGAATGAAAATTAAAACAAGTATGAGATACCGTCTTATTATCTGTCAGTCGGCACTTTTTGTTCTAGTGACAACTTGTGCTGCGGACAAGGGTTCAGGTGATGAGCTCACCGTGCCCAGGGGTGAGCAACAAAAGCAACTGCTCCTTTACAAGCATTCCCTCAGAGAGAAGCACGCCTGTGTTCAGACACGTACCTTTCCTCTTCTCCGCATGGCACAACAGAGAAAAACTGGAAAATGACAAGTTCTGATAATGTGGATTTCAATGAAATAAAGCCCGGTCCATCCATATAACAGGTCCTGTACAGTCCTCACTAATGCACGATCTCTAACAGCACCGCAGAGAGGCAGGGGGTGCCGAGGACACGCGCCCGGGACAGAATGAGCGGGAAAGGGCAAGTCACAAAAACAGAGTGTTGACAGAATATGGTCCCTGTTTTAATAAAAAGGCGACACATGAATAGAATAAAAAAATATCTCTAGCAGAACTTCCTCTTCACAAGTGTCCCATCCCCACACCCTACCGCCACCCACAATCCTGTTACCCTTGTTAGGCCCCTGGCTCTCCTCCAACACGACAACCCAGCCCTCAGCCCTCAAGGGCGGGGTGAACTGCAGGACCACTGCACCATCCTACCAGCCCAGGCTTTTAAACAAACAGCCGGGAGATGAGCACATTTCCTCAACCTGGCCACAGCTGCACAAATACATTTCCTAAAGAAAGCACTTCCACTGCAAGCTTAACCCTCAGGGGACAGAAAGACACAGTCACCGTTAGTCACTATGTGAGGCTGGGCAGGTCAGTTACCATGACCTCCACAAAGGCCTCTGTTTTCTTGTCTATAAAATGGGAAGGAATAACAGTGCCTAACAGTGTCGAGCTGGCGTAAGGTTTGGCGAGATAACACCCTAAAGGGAAATGCACTCCAAGCGCTTAGTATATGCTCAGTAAACAAGGGCTCTGCCCACACCTCTGAGAACACGCCCCATAAGCGGGAGTCAGTCCCTTGGTGAAATGGGAACCCTATTTCGGCAGGCGCTTTCCTGCAGTCAGGCTTTGTTAAAAGTTCAAGCACACGTGGTTTGTAGTCCATGCCTCCTGTCGTAGGGGCAGAAACTGACTGAAGTACTCATTTTGGCATATTTTGTTCACTGTTCTGCCCTGTGAACCATGGATTAAATGACTCACCCTCTATGCCCTCGCCTATCTAATATCACAGCCCAACACTGTCTTAATTACGACTACATGATAGGTCAATCACAACTGTGGTAACTGTAAGTACAATGGATTTCCACTGAGTCATCTGCCACTAAAGAAAACGAGAAGGAAATGTTTGCAGGGCTTCCTGAGTGAAAGAATCATGGCTAGCTTCTGAAAGTCACCTGCAAAACCTGGAAGCTTGAAAGAGAAAAATAAACCTCATCCAAGCATCCGAGGAGGCCAGGAAATTGTTGTTTTCGATTGCATTTTTGGGTAAAGCTCCATTTCTATGTCCATATCAGCTTCCCCGGGCACACTCAACCCCAGTGAAATCAGAGCCCTTGTGTTTTTGACAACAGATTCCACAGCTATGGTAACAGAAGTTGTGGCTGGATTCTGACTTCACCGTTAGTGTCAAGTGAGAAGAAACGTCTCTCAGCTCGGACACAGCTACTTAGCTACATAAATTGTCCCTTTCAATAAACTGTGCTTAACCATAATCGGTAAATCGATACCCGACATTCCTAATTCTCTAGACAAACTGTACCAGAGGAAAGGTCCCTCAGCTAACCATTCATCCGTCAAGTACATGCAGAAAAAAAAAAGTATCCTACTGCTGACTTTATTCATTTGAAATAATCCCCCAAGAGGAAAGTCGGTTTTACTAGATCCACATTAAAAATTAGATTCTGGACTTAAACCAGCTTGATGGCCAAAAAAAAAAAAAAAAAAAAAAAGCAATTCTCTACAAAGCACTAATACAGGCATCTGGGGGAAAAAAAGAAAGGAATGGGAAACCACAGCTCAATTTTTATCATCCAATTTAAGTAAATAATCCAGAGCAGGCCTCAGGGTGACTCAAGAAGTAGCACAAAGAATTAGGAATGTGTGGTATTGAGGGTAGAAGCCAAATGTCTTAAGAAGCAGTGAGGGCAAAGACCAGAACCACTGAAGGGTTTCAGGAAACACTCTTTTTTTGTTGTTCTTCCAGAAAAAGGCACTCAATTTGTCTTTCTCACTGAAATTAACAGGGCTGTTACTAGGGAACTGGCCAAAGCAGCCCTGTACACACAGGAACAAATACGGGACAGCCGGGCCTTCGGTCACACAGTTTCGTGGATGGCAAGGTCTCCTGAGGATGGGCAGCCCATGATAAGCACAACGCATGAGAAAAGAACAAGACTGGAAATGAAAGGAAGAAACACACCAGCTAGGAACGGGAAGGGTGGAGGGTGGGGAGGGCTGAGTCACCCCCCAGGCCACCACTTCTGCACTGTTCAGGACCTGGCTCGGAGGATCGGGACACATAGGCACCTTTCCCAAGCTGGGCTATCTCTCGGTCCCTCACTTCTCCGGGGCAGAGCAAGCAGCATCTCTCTCCCTGGCCTTGGTGGGTCTAATGCACCTCAGAGCTTCCTCTTCACAACAGAAAGTTAAACAGCAGACCCAGCTAAGACAGCAGGCTCTCAGCTTCCAAACTGCACCACCTGCATGGCCTCAGGAGAGCGGATGGGATCGCAGTTTTCAAACTCTTTTATGTTTGGCCTACACAGTGTTTTTCATTTTTGGATTAACTGCCAAGTCTTAAAAGTCAAACGTTTTCATATTTAAAAAAAAAAAAAAGTTGGGAGCTCTCAGCTCCCTTGATAGATTTGGAGATCTGGCAACATCGGCCTCACATTTCTGAGACGTTGCTGAGAAGTAACACTTGGTTGGCAGCTGCCCTCCAATTTGCCACAGTCCCCACCGCTCCCTAGTGCTGATAACCAGCGGGTTTCATCCCTTTGTGTTGTCCGCCTGGCCTCTATTAGCATGTTATATAGGGAAAATTAGGAAACCCTGGAATAGTTTTGCTTCGACTAATAGAGAATGAGTCCAATCTTGGCAGGACCCCCCCTTTTATGTCAATGTCATTTTGCAAAATTCCAGTTACGAAGAACCTCTGGAAATGGGATTGGTTTTAGATAAATTTCCAGTTAGCTTATTGTTTATACTTATAATTGTGAACACAGAACCCATCATGAAAGATTTTCCAGAAATTCTTGAAGTTCACATGATGAGAATTTTCTCCATCATATTCTACCATTCAATTTATATCGGAATTTCACTGAGGAATTCTATTAGACCGTCAAAGATCTGATAACCCCATTGTACTTACATTGTCCCAGAGCATAGGAAATGAAAAAAATCCATTTCTTTTTATGAAGCAAATATAACATTGACATCCAAACTAGACAAATATAGCACAGAAAGCATAGAGACTAATCTCACTCAAGAATATCAACAATAAACCTTAATATAACATAAGCAAAAGAGACCTACTACCACATTAAAAAAGAAACCCCACACAATGGGACCTATTCCAGAAATGTAAAGGTGATTCATTTTAAAATCCATTAATATAATCCAACATATTACTAGATCTAAAGAGAAAATCATAATTATTACAAAAATACTAAAAACCTTCAATAAAATGCAGCACACTATTTCTTTTTTTTTAATTTTTAAAAAAGATTTTATTTTATATTTTTTAGACAAAGGGGAAAGGAGGGAGAAAGAGGAGAGAAACATCAATGTGTGGTTGCTTCTCACCTGCCCCCAACTGGGGACCTGGCCCACAACCCAGGGATGTGCCCTGACTGGGGAGTCGAACCAGCAACCCTTTGGTTCACAGGCCGACACTCAGTCCACTGAGCTACACCAGCCAGGGCTCAACAAACAATTTCTAATAAAAACATTCCATAAACTTGGAATTGGATGCTGCCACTCCACAGGGTCCTAAAACCTAACATCTCCACTCCTTGGGGAAACAGCATCTTTAGTAAGGTTAGGAACAGAGGAGTCCCCTCCATCTCTGCTACTATGTAGCAACACGTTAGGCGCATCAGCTGATACTATTAGACAAAAGAAAGCAATCGGCAATCTAACGGGAAGAGAAGTGATCTCTGCTGATGGGATCATATCGCTGGAAAAACCATGAGAAAGAACATCAAACCTAATTCGAACAATAAAGGAACTCATAAAGTAGGAGGCTATATTAACACAGCAATCAACGGCTTTCATAACCACGAATGATAAATAACCAGCTAGAAGATAAAATTCCATCTAAGGGGAAAAAAAATAAAATGGTCAGAAATAAACTGAACAAGAAATATGGAAAACATTTAAAAGACAGATAACACCAAGTTATTCAACATGACATGACTTGTAAGAGTAAATTATTAGAAGCACTGGAATGTTTATATATAGGTGTTTGTTCAACCAAACAATGGAACACTACACAGTACTATATATGCGTGTGTGTGTACACACACACATATGGAAAAACTGATTTTGGAATAGTCTCCGTAATATACTACTAAGTCGAAAAAGAAAGCTGTAAAAAGATTGCTACATTTGTACTAGAAATTCACGTATCAGTAGCTGTTTATTTTTATAAAAGAAAAGGTGGGGTAAACTAACAACTGGAAATTGACTGCCTTTGCGGGCAGGTAGGTAGGTAGAAAAAGGGTGGAAGAATCGAGAGTGCAATGAGCCATCTCTGGATACACCTCTTCC